>OX421494.1:40929032-41214032 GCA_949126835.1 Anisus vortex | reverse complement strand
TATAAGACTCATCTATCTAACACTTTTTTTAGTGTTTGTATTGCTGTTTTTTCGAAGAAGACTTTTTATTATAAATGGCCGAACAAACAAGATAATAACACGAACAATATGTTCAGTTTATACGTAGATATTCATTCATACCAATATTTAATTGAGACTACCGTTTTAACAAATAGATGTAATTTTTGCAATCTGTTAAACAATATCTTTCATCAGTTCAGACTAGTTCAGGGGTCGACAACCTTTTGATATTAGAGTGCCAAAGTAGGATTTCTAATTCATTCAGCGAGCCAACAACGTAAAAGCCTTACTGATCTTTTCTTGTAAAAGAGACTTGAATTTCCTATTAGAGGGGTCTGCCGTGTGGGTGTGCCAGTGAAAATCACTATGCGTGCCAAGTCTGGCACGCGTGCCGTAGATTGCCTGGACTAGTCTATTAGATGATATAACTTTTATAGGTAAGGAGACATGCACACAGCAGGGATTTTATTGGCACCGCTAATAGTCAAAGGGCGGCCCCATCTAGATAAATATAGATCAGTTCTACGCGACCGCACATAGATCTAGTCAAAGGTTAAAAGCGTCGTAAAAATCTAGGGACGAAATTGCACACAAAGTCTTTTGCTCCTCAGGACGACGCGCTTCCGTCAATATTAAGCTCCGCATCCTCTCGTGAACTGGTGACATTTTGAATGTCTTGAAGAAAATGTGCTTTCCGTGATGTTTGGAACGAATTGGCGCGTGCCCCTTCCTTCTTACCCTCCCCACCAACGCGACGAGAAGATTCCGTTGACAATAATTACCTTCATGTATTAAGCAGAAAACAAGGGAGGGAAAAAAGAAAACGATTGGAATTGTGGGTAAGTTGCAAGAACATAAAAAAGAATTAAGAGTTCAACGTGTGTGTGAAGGAGAGAGGGGGGGGGGTGCTACTGCAAGGAAAGGTATTTGATTTAAAATAGTGAAAGCTCGTGATAGACATAATATAAAGCACGTGATAAGTCAAAGACGAGAGCATAGATACTCCCTGGGGGGCGGGGCGGTGGATGAATCGAGGACGTCGCCGCGGGAGACACACTGTTAAAAGGCGAAAGTCTTTTGTTGTCATGGCAGCGAAGGCGGGGGTTGGTGGTGGTGCTGGGGCGTGGGGGTGGCGGGGAGTCGTCGTTACCAAGGATATCAGAAGGTGTCACGTTGCTTGAACTTTTTGTATATATGTTTCCACTGGAGGGTGGAATTATTGTCATTGTCTTCTGTAATAGTGGAAAGAAAAACCAGAAACAAAGAAGAAAAAACAAAAACAATACGCTTTAAAATAAACAACGTCATTAGTCTCTTAAAGTTGTTGTCACGATGTGAATGTTGTCATTGTGAAGGAGCTGTGCCGTGGCGGTGGGTGCCTTTGTTTCTCGCGGGTGGATGTTTTCTCATTGAGGATAAATTACGTCTTTTCTACTACTGCGACTTACGTTTATGTTAATTTGTTTTTTTATAATTTGTGTATATGTGTTGGTGTTGAATTATAACTTGTTATCTGTTATTTATTTTCTCCTACTTCTGTGCAGTGTGCGCGTTTGAATACAAACCTTATGCGATCGCCATGGAGGAGTCCACGACACAAGGCAGCGGAGACGCCCCTGAGAAGCACGGATGGAACTGCCCCGTATCCGCCCCGAAAGATATTTCTAACACAGGATGCCACAGAATCCGGGTGGTGTCGGCCAGCGAGGGCGTCCTGGGCGCCTGTGTTCCCGAGGACGGGTTTAAACTGTGTGAGGACGGCGGTCAAGGAGCCCCTTCCCCGAATATACGTCCGGCGGGCCAGGGCGACGTGAGGGCGGCCTGGGTGAACCTGGAGGAAACGTGTGAAGATGTCGCTGGGCGCCGGGACCCGCCCGCAGCCTTCGCCATGTCCTGGCGCGATCGCTGCGCGTCAGAGGAGCCCACCAGGGTGTACACCCTGTCGGACCACCCCGGGGCGCCTCCCTACCACTGCCCGACGCCGCTGCCGTCCACCGATATACCGGAGTGCGACCCCGAAGTCGCAAGCCACACTAGGACACAGTATGATTCCACGGCGTTCCCAGGGCCTTGCCCTCTAGAGACAATCCCGGAGGCCGATGCACAAACATTGAGTGTGTTCACCATCCCTGTGGAAGACATTGTGGATCAACCGTTGGATGACTCTTGCATTGTTGAACTGGTAAATTTGTCATTTCTCAACTTCAACGTTATCTCTACACCTGATCTTTCTATCTGATGTTCTTTCTTAAATTTCCCAACTCCGTATTGAGTGTTATATTTTTTTTTTCATTTAAAGAGTTTAGCAACCAGAATTGCCAATTGCATATCCGGGTTAAGGGTTAATGACGAACTTATACACTGTAAACGATTTTTTTAAATTTTATCTTTGTAAATTAACAAAACATATTTTGAAAGCTAGTTGAACGTTTCCAGAGGCTGGCTGAAAATATGGATTCGTTTCAAACTGAACATGCGAGCAAACCTTTGTTACAATTTCTTTCAAATAATATAATCGTACAACTGGTCATTGAAATGTTTGTGCCTACAATGTTGTTGTTTTTTTTTACCTTTTTTTATATACCTTCTTATACATACAGCAGACACATATTATTATAATATAGCTTATACATCTCTCATATGGGACACGTTTGCCCGGCAGCGCGTTCGGCTGGCGAACCGAAGGTCCTGGGTTCAAATCCTGGTGAAGGCTAGGATTTGTTATTGGGTCTGGAGGATGTCACTAAGACTACCCAGCTCTGATGGCTACCTACCTGACTTTTAGTTGGGGCAAAGTAAAGGCGGCTGGACATTGCACTGGTCACACAATCCCCTGGCATGCCGTGGCCACAGAAAGTGATGAACGCTGCTTCAACAGCCCTATAATCAGTTTGGTCCCACGGGTACTTTACTTACTACATTCACGAATAAAATATTCACTTTGGGCTACCAGTCAACATAAGAGCATTATATACACATGGTTGTATGAAATTGGATTATGAATTATGTACGTTATTGGTTAAACGATTACTTTGAATAATTATTTTGAAATCTTTATATAAATGTATACAACAAGTCAGACGTTGGATTTACTTTAAAAAAGTATTCAGTATTTCTTTAAGACTAATGGTGTAACTTTCTATACATATAAAATGATCAACTTCCTAACATAATTATATCAATTCAAAATGTTTCACATATATTTTATTCTCCTGCATATCACCACTAAGGAAAAGAAGATTTTAATAGTAGTACTTAACCACATACTTCAGGCATGGAATGGGTTTCCTGAACAAACCAGAAAAAACAGTATCTAAGCATCATTTAAAATATTAATAAAGATGCACGACTAGACTCGGACCACGGATGAGCGTAGGACGCAATAATCTTTTTTATAGAAGGAGCGTCTGTAATATATAAGATAAGATACTCCAGTGGTTTTATCGGAAGCACAGGGTTCCTCGAGATATCTCAAGAGATCAGCGAGAATAAGTCAGTTTTAGACATGGCACATTTGTGTTCCAGCTGAGGTTTATGAATTTGAATCTCTCTAAATATTAAGTATCCGAAATTCAAGATTTTAAACCCGTAAAAAAAAATTGACTGCCAATTATATTTCAGCATCTTATTTATGTGAATTAGGATTCTTAGCACTGACTGAAATGTACTCTAAGAAACCTGAAAGATTTAGGAAAGTTGAACAAGAAAAAAGATTGTACTTGTCATTGATAGAACCATAGACTATAATATACATGGACCGCTGCCTTTAGTATTTCTGCTATATGAGGACTCGAAACACTGATTTTCGGAAATTTCCGATTCGTTGTTTCCTTTGCACTTCCGTTTTATTAAATCGCTTCGATTTTCTCAATGAGAAATTAAAATTAAAATCGAAAGTTGTATAAAGCGGAAACATTTAAGAAACAACGAGGAGCGTAGAAGTAATTTAAGACAGCCTTATTGGTTGCGCACGGGAAAAAAGTTGATATAAGCTCTAAATCGTCTATGATAGAACCAACAATAAGAATGTCTTTGCTGTAAAAATCCATCAATTCTCTCCCATTAAAACTTTAAAAATGAATGTATAATTAGTCTTTAATTTTTTGATATGTTAATGAAATATATTTTTTATTAAAAAACAAAGGTTTTGTAAAACTTGCCTACACAAAAACAAGTCCTTGCCACCCCTTTGCATTTCCCTAGCTGGTGGACAAATCCTTTAGTAGTTGCGTCTTATTTCATTGCATATCATACGCGAACCACGCGAACGCACACATTTTTTATGTATCCTTTTATAAAAAATGATTAAACTATTTAGACTAGATGTAATTTAAAAAAAAACACATTTAATTTTAATTGAACACAACAATAAATATATTCTTACGGATGCGATGTTTTAAAATGTATTCCCAGCGCGTTGTTTGTTGTTTTTCCAATTTTATGTAGGCAGAGACTCGTTTGTTAGAAGTCTATGTGTTTAATGTTTAAGCTCAAATTTTAACAAGGGGAAACGGTAACATTGTTTTAACTTTGTCTCTGAGCAATGTTACATTTACAAAGCTGGACGTAGCATTTGTATTAATTGTATGTAGAAATAAATAATATAATATATATATATATATATAGAGAGAGAGAGAGAGAGAGAAAGAGAGAGAGAGAGAATCGGAATTTCCGATCAAACCTGTCCTCTAGACTTTCGTTTGAGTAATTCGCTATGATTTTCTAAATGGGGAACTTAAGATTTAAATCGAAAGTTGTACACTGCGGACAACTTAAGGTACTTTTAGGAGTCATTTAGAATAGCGTTACTGGCTGCGCACGGAAAAAAACAACACTTAATTTCTAAAAATAGAGCTAGCGGTCCATCTTATTATATTATAGTCTTTGACAAGACCAAAAGAAATAATTTAAAAAACATGCTTGTAAATAATTTAGCTTAGAGCAAATCTGCTTTATAAGCAGACGTTTCTTGATACCTTTACCTTTGGTAAAGTGAATCAGGATGGAAAGATTGTGTAGCCAATACGTTCTGGATTATGACGAACTTGCTTGAGGCTGCTGACCCCCCTACCTGGTGCCGTCAAAGATTTAACGAACTAAAGGGGTGAGGGATCTCTCTCTGGCTCTTTCAAGAGTCCAGCATTCACGAGATCAGAAGCCAACACTCGGTTTGGATCCAACGACCGGGCTAACGTTCTCGTCTCCCTCTGGGAATGTTAACTCGGGGATCTCTGAAATCTGGAGGATCCAATAACTCATGAACAGAATGCAGACTGGACGGGAACAACTGAACTGTCATGTTCCGTGACTCAAACTATTTTCAGTTGCTACTTATTTTTTACATTCTGGAATGGAAGAATGCTCGCATGTTGGTTATACGAAGGCGTGAGTTACAATAGAACAGAAGGGTACAACAGAACATAATACAGTGTAACACGTGGGCTACAGAAGAACAGGTGGGCTACAATAGAACTTGTGAGTCTGTGAGATACAATAGAACATGTAGGCTACTATAGAATGGTGGGCTACAATCGAACTTGTGAGTCTGTGAGATACAATAGAACATGTGAGTCTGTGAGATACAATAGAACATGTGAGTCTGTGAGATACAATAGAACATGTGAGTCTGTGAGATACAATAGAACATGTAGGCTACTATAGAATGGTGGGCTACAATAGAATATGTGAGTCTGTGAGATACAATAGAACATGTGAGATACAATAGAACATGTGAGTCTGTGAGATACAATAGAACATGTAGGCTACTATAGAAAGGTGGGCTACAATAGAACATGTGAGTCTGTGAGATACAATAGAACATGTGAGTCTGTGAGATACAATAGAACATGTGAGTCTGTGAGATACAATAGAACATGTAGGCTACTATAGAAAGGTGGGCTACAATAGAACATGTAGTTCAAGGGACTTTGGTGAGAGTGTGGGGGGGGGGGGCGTGAGGAGGGCTTTTTGTTGGGTGCTCCATTGTATGCAGCTTCAATTAACTATACTGCTTGGACTAAATTATAAATGATCACGTGAAATTGCTGAAGCCCTAGCCATGATTGTGGTTGCGGGGAAGGGGGTTTGTCCCTTGGAATTTATGACCACATATATATATACATCTATGCAAGATAGCCCTTGTCGAGGGTAAGAATAGTGGTGCCCCACGATCAGCTTTTGTGATGGTGGAGTGAAGGGATATTAGAATTAATTAGAAAGACTGGGGGAGAGAGAGAGGGAGGGAGATACATGGGAGAGAGAGCTGGATAAAAAAATAAAGAAAATGATAGTGGCTAGAGAAGGTCATGGTGTAGAGATAGAGAGAGAGAGATAGAACGCAGGTCATGGTGTAGAGATAGAGAGAGAGAGAGATAGAACGCAGGTCATGGTGTAGAGAGAGAGAGAGACAGAGAAATAGAACGCAGGTTGTATTGCTCTGCCATACATTGATCATCATCAACAGAGACAATAACATTTTATCGGTCAGATCTCTTCCCAAGTGATGAATTGAATTCTAGATCAGCTCACATCTTTCTCGAGAAGCAGAAACAATACACTGTATTGTAAATTGAACTTCTGCATTGATCTTACGCACATTGGCCTACACACTCATACACACACGCACACACACACCAGCGGCGTAGCCTTAGTGTAGGGGTCGGCAACCTATGGCCCGCGTGCCATACTTGGCACGCAGAACGATTTTCATGGCACGCGGAAGACTCTTTAAAAGGTAATTCAAGATACCTCGACCTTAAATTTAGTGCTAAAGCAGGATGATTTTTAGGATATTGGCACTCTAAATGGATTATAAATCCTACTTTGGCACACTGTTATCAAAAGGTTGCCGAAATCTGGCCTAGGGAACCGTACAAGAGGTTAGTTACCTCTAAACCGACATCTGGCCTAGGGAACCGTACAAGAGGTTAGTTACCTCTAAACCGACATCTGGCCTAGGGAACCGTAGAAGAGGTTAGTTACCTCTAAACCGACATCTGGCCTAGGGAACCGTACAAGAGGTTAGTTACCTCTAAACCGACATCTGGCCTAGGGAACCGTACAAGAGGTTAGTTACCTCCAAACCACACCCAACCTCTTCCAGGAGACCCACTTTTATTTTTGCCCAAACCGAAGATAATTTGTTTGTTGAAGTCAATAACTCTAAAAATAGATATATATTTTAAAGAGTAGATCTAAACATATTTTTATATAGGGGCCTACCTTTTTTTTTTTTGCATTCAAATTATTATAGCTTTGAAAATATTGGCCTATTTTATTCTCTCTGTATTGATCTTTTGAATAGTTTAGGAAGGACTTGTTCACCAGCTGAGAATTTGCCTGTTGTTACCCCCACCTTTTCCCATCATGCACTAATCTCCCCCCATCCCACAGCCACCCCGCCTTGCACTCCTAAATACGGGCTGTCTATCTATCTATTTGTTTATCGTTTTGACTATCAATTTGTCTATATGTCTGTTGGTCTATCTCTCTGTCTATCTTTCGATCTATAAATCAATCTGTCTGTCGGCCTCTCTGTCTTTCACCTGACTGTCTATCGTTCTACATATCTATCCATCCAGTTACTCACTCTATCTTTCTGTTTGTGTGCTTGTGTCTCTATCTGACAGTCTGACTGTTTACCCACCTGCTTATCTTTTAATTTATCGACCACTCTACCTATTTACACTTTTTTTTTTTGGGGGGGGGGGTCTATCTGCTTACTAGTCTGTATCCTATCTTACTAGTCTGTATCTATCTTACTAGTCTGTATCTATCTTACTAGTCTGTATCTATCTTACTAGTCTGTATCTATCTTACTAGTCTGTATCTATCTTACTAGTCTGTATCTATCTTACTAGTCTGTATCTATCTTACTAGTCTGTATCTATCTTACTAGTCTGTATCTATCTTACTAGTCTGTATCTATCTTACTAGTCTGTATCTATCTTACTAGTCTGTATCTATCTTACTAGTCTGTATCTATCTTACTAGTCTGTATCTATCTTACTAGTCTGTATCTATCCATCAATATATCTAACCATCAGTCCGTCCCCCCCCCCCCCCCCCCACCTTTTCCACTTTTCCACCATCCATTTAACCGCGTAAGCTTTGCTACACTTTTATATCTACATATTAGTTATACGCCTGTCCGCTTCCTTACTTATGTTTCCATGTTTCCTGAATGCTTTACTACTAAATCTCCCAACTTCCCTTCTAACTCATTTCTCTCGGTCTCACCAATTCCCTATTGCAACACCTCTTTGTACTGTTAACGAAAAAAAACATCTTGTAGATAATAGATCACCCCTTTGTGTGGTGTAATACAAATTAAGAAGAAGAACAAAACCCCATCTAGTTGTAACACCAGTTAATACAGGTAATGGACGTAGCCATTCACGACTTGCTCAGTTTATCCAGTAAGATGGCGCAAGGCTTGGGGATTAGGACCTTCCTATAACAAAATTAATTCATTCTTTCCCATTACCAGCCCCCCCCCCCCCCAACCCCACTCTACTCTCGCCGTTTCTTCCGCCTTCTACCTCCCTAACCTACCCTAAATGCTTCTTCGTAAATTTATTTCTTAAGTAATCTTGTATTGTCTCTTTTCGACATTTCTTACTTTATCTTCACTCATTCTTTTTCTCTTCGCCATTTCTTACTTTATCTTCAGCCATTCTTTTTCTCTTCGCCATTTCTTACTTTATCTTCACCAATTCTTTTTCTCTTCGACATTTCTTACTTTATCTTCAGCCATTCTTTTTCTCTTCGCCATTTCTTACTTTATCTTCACCAATTCTTTTTCTCTTCGACATTTCTTACTTTATCTTCAGCCATTCTTTTTCTCTTCGACATTTCTTACTTTATCTTCAGCCATTCTTTTTCTCTTCGACATTTCTTACTTTATCTTCAGCCATTCTTTTTCTCTTCGCCATTTCTTACTTTATCTTCAGCCATTCTTTTTCTCTTCGCCATTTATTACTTTATCTTCACTCATTCTTTTTCTCTTCGCCATTTCTTACTTTATCTTCACTCATTCTTTTTCTCTTCGCCATTTCTTACTTTATCTTCACTCATTCTTTTTCTCTTCGCCATTTATTACTTTATCTTCAGCCATTCTTTTTCTCTTCGCCATTTCTTACTTTATCTTCACCCATTCTTTCTTTCTTCGCCATTTCTTACTTTATCTTCAGCCATTCTTTTTCTCTTCGCCATTTCTTACTTTATCTTCACTCATCCTGTAACTCTTTTGTCTTATTTCACTCGGTTAGTTATTTCATTCAGTGCCTTTTTTTTGTGTCTTTTTATTTTATTTATTATCTTCATCCCCCTTTATCTCTAGCCCCCCCCCCCCTCCCGCTTGTTCTTTATTTCTCTTTTACTTTCTATGTGTATACGATAAGGCTTTCCCCAAATCTATATAGAGTCTAAGCTGGAGTCAATACATTTAACAAAACATAGTTTGCGTGTCAATTGTGTCACTCCGGTACACATTTAGAAAAACTAATACAAATAAATGTACACTTATAAAATAAAAACAGGACCTTAATGTAATCTCCGCCATTGTACAAAGCCTATTAATTGAAAACATACCCGTCAGCCCCACCTGGGCGTTAATTGATTGTACGGGGTATTCGCATGTTCATTGGTGCGGAAAGACACAAGCAGAAATAAAAATACCCAAGTATTTCTTACTTAGTTGTTTTGTTCTATTTGTTTAAGACCCGCGTGTAGACGTTTGATGGGATGTAACTATGTATGCGAGAAATTGCCTCCAATGTGGTGTATCTTTAGATAGATCTAGGACCTAGCGTGCAGCTAGTAGCGTATTTTTTCAATCTCTCTCTCTCTCTGTCTCTCTCTACCTAGCGTGCAGCTAGTAGCGTATTTTTTCAATCTCTCTCTCTCTCTGTCTCTCTCTTCTTTCTTTATATCTCTATGTGTGTGTCTCTCTCTCTTTCTCTCTCATCGCTCTCTCTTTATTCTCTCTATGTATTTCTCTCTCCTTCGCCCGTCTCTCGCTATATATCTTTCATTTTCTCTCTTTTTTATATGTCTCTCTCTTTCTCTCTCTCTCTCATCATTATGCAATAAACGATGAGCTCTTACATCGGACTATCGATGCGAGTGCTAATACAAAGTGTTTGCAGCCACAAATTTCACACTCACACACACACAGACACAATCCATCTTTATTTCAAAAGTAAGGCCCATCCCTAGATTGGTCTACCGGGCCGTATGAAGTGACTCGCCGCAATTGTCTTTAATGTAATGTGCATAAGTCCAATGCTGGAAATCATTTCATTTTATCGAACAGTTTCCAGCCCATATATGCACACCATTAAACTATTGTTTAGGACCTGTACATCTTTATATTATATAAACTTTGTAATAACTTTCTCGTTTTCTGGCTGGCAAATCTTTGGAAGGTTAATTGACCAACTTCCGGTCATACCGAGCTGAAAATTAACACATAGACGTGTTTTTCAATAACAACACATTCTAACAAATTGTCTACCCCATTTCTCCAGCCAGACCCCTAAAATCAGTTTCATTTTTTAACGATTTTATTTTTCATTTCAATTTATGGTGCACAGTGTAAAATCCTTATTGAACACAACTGACTTAGTTCCCCCTAGTGTCCCGTTTTCTAAGTTCTAGTGTGTTCGTTTGTTATATTTGTGCATGTTGCATGTTCAAACAAATCTAGGATAATATTATTCTAAGTTTTGAAAAAAAACGAATGATCATGTTGATCAGTAGCGTAGCCAGGGGGGTAGCAGATGGAGTGGCCGCTCCCCCTACGCCCATTTTCCAATAAATGGGGCCTTTTTAATAATAATTTTTTTTTTTTTTCCAATGACAGAGAGTGGTGGCTTTTTTCCATTTTAAGAATAGAAAGGTGAACTCTTTTAAAGAATAATCAGGGACCTTTTTGAGAACGAAAACCTAGTTTTTTTAAATGAATAAAACTTTTGACCTATTAAGGAATTTTTAAAAGTGCGACATTTTTAAGTGCTAAGAAGTAGGACCTTCTAAAGATTGAAAATGGAGATCCTTCAAGAAAACAGTATACACAATTTCATTAATGAACTTTCAAACTAATTGTTAATTTCTAAAAATGTATTAACGTTGTCAAGATAAAATTTCTAGCAACTGCTTGAAATTTCTTTTATTTTGATCTCAGCCTCTGAGATGTTCTTTAATGATTTTAGTTCTAAGGGTAATTAATAGATGCTACAGTTAAGCGATAGAATTACGTGGTAATCATACACAGTACGTAGTTTTTTTAATGTTTAGATATGTACATATTAATTATACAGTTATATAATATTTATATAACTTTCATACATATTTTTTTTTATTGATATAGATCTAATTCTTAAACTTTTAAATTTTTATTATAAAGGAAAAATAGAAAACATTTAGAAATATTAACGCAAATAAAAATGGGTTAATTATCTCCCTTTAATCAAGTGAAAGTTTCCAAATTTGATTCTATAGTAATGCCAGACAAGTTGTGTCTTGTATTAAAAATAATATTACTTATTCATTTATATTTCCTAATTCAAATCTATTATCGTTGTATTTATTTCAACTATATAGTAATTAGAGTTGCACAAGTCATTTACGTTAAACAGTTGTAAATAAACATTTCCTGCATAATTGTTTAAGTCGATTTAAGTATTTGTTTAAACATTAATAATTACAATAACAACAATTACATAATACATTGATAGTATATAAGCCTCTTGTAATATAATCTTTTAGATATAATCTTTTAGAATTCATTAGGCAATATTTAGCCAAAAGAAGAGGAGCTTAGGGCTAAAAACTATTTTGTATGTAATTAGTCTGTATTAATTTATGAGCGCCTTGTCATTGAGTGCTAATCGCTAACAGTTGTAAACTGAACCAAAACCTGAAAGTAGAGTGAATGCCCAGCAGTTGAGAAAAGATGTTGCAGATGTTGCATTTAAAAATCTCCTTCTGCGTGCCAACTCTGCCACCTCTGCTCTATAGTTTCTAGGCTTAGAGATTTAACAATTGATGTTACTTTAGCCAGTTGGGAATATTCGCTAGTAATGAACCTTGCAGTTCTTTTCTGAACTTGTTCTCATTTATTTATAATATATGTGCATCTTGAAATGAGCAGTATCAATCAATTTTGCAGAATTTTCCGCCACTAATAGTTGCTCGGAAAAGAATCGTCAATAGTGAAATAAAAAATGCAGTAATACACAGCGTGTGTAGCCTACCCCGAGGCACAGGGTATTATTGTAAGACTTGATATGTTCGAGTTTTTAGTTAATCTAGAAAAAGTGCTTAAAGCAGACCTTTTTCTTAAAAGTTCGCTCTCTCTAGCACCAAAACCTAGCTACGTTACTGATGTAGATATAGTTGAGTTTAGGAGGCCTTGACTCCCAACCGTGTATTTTCATCTTAAATATTATGTAAATTTAGTCTTATTGAACTTAAAATCATTCACAAACATTTTTATTAAAATTCAGACCACCAATACTTATGGCCAGTAAACCTTTAGAAAGGTCGTACATGCACAGAAATTGGTTTGGGAATTAAAAACATTATTTTTCAAAAGTTTGGGTATTTTTAAATATATATATTAGGAAATTAATAGTATTAATATATTCTTGTTCTTATTGTTTGTTGACCACAGAGAATCCTACAAAAGACAGAGCCCCTCAGTGTCACATCACTCACCCAGGGTCCCCACTTGGCTGCTAAAAGGTGCGACTCCACATTGTCTACAGCTTCTGAGAAGTTGGACATCTGTAGGATATGTCATTGTGAGAGAGAAGAGAATAACCAGTGAGTGCTATTGGACCTTGTCTGGCTTTGTGAAATTTTTCTTTTGTTTTATTGTGCAGTTTTTGTAAATGTAAAGTTTGATGTTGGGCTTCAGACATTCCATCTCTTGTCTTGTTTATTTTAAAGACAGGTTGTAGGTTGTATGAGCTTATAAAGAAATAAAAATAATTAGAAAATTATTTATTTAAATTTCATACTTATCTCCCTATGCTTGTGTTATGAAAGCTTAAAGAACAAAAAGTAGTGTGGTATCCCGTCAGACCATTCTGATCCATAGGGCCTACGAACTAGGAGATTGTGTGGCCAGCATAATTCCCAGCCGCTTTTACTTTTCCCTAATTTATGTTAGGTGCCCATCAGAGCTCGGTAGACTCAGGGAACACCCCCCAGAGCCTGTAACAAACCCTAGACTTCACCAATATTCCAATCTGGGACCTTCCGTATGTCAGCCAAACATGATGACGCTCAGCCACCATGTCCCATGTTAAGAAAGCTATATAGAATACTTTTTTCCCTACATGTTCTCTGTTCAGGAAGGATGTATAAATATAAATAAAGTGTAAATATGTACATTATAATGTAATATATTTCATTCAGACTTATTTACTTTTGACTGTTTATATTTGTTTTATATTTAGCTTACCATTCTATGTTATTTTTTAAAGTTTGTATTAATAGATTTGGTATGTATTTATTTATATATATATATATATATATATATATATATATATATATATATATATATATATATATATATATATATTTTATTTGTTTCATTCTTATTACCTCTTAGTCTGTATTTAAGAAACTCTGTAAAAAGATTAATATACGAATCAGACTGAACTAATTGGCCGTGTCCTTGGACAGTTCAAATAATTTTTTTGATTTTGGGCACAGACTTATTGCTTCTCTTGACCATACTTATGAAGGCCTGTGTAAAAAAAAAGATAAGGACCATACTTATAAAAGCTTGTGTAAATAAAAGGTTTGAATGTCTATGATTTCAGGCTGATCTCCCCTTGCCTGTGTTCAGGAAGTTTGAAGTTCATCCATCTCACATGTCTTCAGAAATGGATCAAAAGCTCAGACAAGAAATCCTGTGAACTATGCAACTTTGAATATGTTATGACCACTAAGACAAAACCCTTTAAACAAGTAAGGCCCATTTTTACTGTATGTGTGTGTGTCTGTTGTGTTTGACCAGGTTCTAGTAAAAGGGCTAAAGTTAACACCAAACAATTGAGTTTAGTTAAGAGGTGCTGAATTCTCATACCAAATAATTAGGTTACATTGACTCCTATTGCAAAATATTGCTTCTCACATCTTGACACATTTGTTGTTGTGATGAGGTTTTATTCCTTGAGCTGACAGGGTTGTTCACATGTTTAGGATTCTTTAGTTTGTTGCTGCTGTGGACAAATTTCCTGTTTATGGATTTAAACTTGGAATCTGGTGGAGACTTGATATTTTTATTTATAGCATTTCCATTTGTCAATAAGTTGATGGTCAAGCAATTATCCTAATAAAGATGATTCTTTAAACTAGAAAAAAAAGAATATAAAAGTGAACCCTTAAATTCATCTTTCTTGAGTCCTGACAGAACTTAAGGACGATGACTGTAAGACACCCTCTGAGAGTCAACTGCCATTTTTGCTCCCTTAGAAAAGGGTTTAAGGTAAGCGGTAGCAGGCCATGCATGTAATGCAGGCAAAGGTTGAGGAAATCATCTTAGCTCCAAGTCATCAGATGACTGTTCTCATATTGAACAAATATTTTCCTTTAAAGAAGTTGGGGGCAGTGCGGTTGATACTTCTTAATAAGTAGTAGTCTAAGCAAATGAATGGCCTTGATATCTTTGCTCTTCTTTAAATAAAGAAAAAGGTTGCAAGCAGCAGGAACCTTTAAATTTCTTATCCTTGTCCATAAACAAGTCTGACTTAAAAAGTCATCACCTTGTTCTATACTCATGACTTAAAAAGTCATCACCTTGTTCTATACTCATGCTTCTTAACTGGCACCTGTTTAATCTATTCAATGTTAGAAGGGGAATAAATTATTTCAGATAGATGTAATTAAACTTGACAATTAAAATAC
The DNA here is from genome assembly GCA_949126835.1 of Anisus vortex. NCBI lineage: Eukaryota > Metazoa > Mollusca > Gastropoda > Planorbidae > Anisus > Anisus vortex. The sequence continues at coordinate 41,199,089 of OX421494.1, read as the reverse complement.
CACAATATATGTTAATGCTCTACATGTAGTAAATAATTGTTGAAATGAATATACGGTAGTCAGCTTCAAGACATGAAATATTCATTAAGCAAATCTTAGATATGGCATCATGTTTATTTTGGCAGACATTTCAGAAAATGTATGTGCTGAAATGTCATATTCAAGTATTTTTTTCTCCTGGTAATAAATCAGACTGCTGGAAAAATAATTGCTTTTCTGACATTACTTATGTACACTCAGTAGTGTCATTTGGTTGCCATAGCAACTCTGGCCTCTGTATGTAGAAGTCTTAAACTGTTGGTGGGTGTGTCAAAGCCCAGATTTTTCAATCAATTATAGCTTTACTATTACTATTACACTCCATCTGATATTGAATTTTCTGAAATTTAATCTTTTTGTTAAAGAAAACATTTTTTTAAACCCTACTAATAATCTAGAGTGTTTATCTTCTTACTTTTCTGAGTATCATATTACATAGAAGAAATATAATGACTTTTTTTATAATTATTACAATGATTGAGTTTTTACTCTTCTTTAAGGAAGTTATTGTAAATGTAGGGATTTAAAAATACTGTTACGTTTGTTATTTGTTAGTATTCACGTGTAATGAACATATCCAGGACTTGTTGTTTTTTTTAAATGTTTTTTTATAGTTGATGGTTCCCAGACAGAAAATGTATCTTCCACTATAGGTCTAAATAATAATAATATTTTATGTTCTTGTTACATAAGGAAAATATTATTTGTTTGTTCTGAAGCCTGCTGTCTAGTTAGATTTTTTAATTACCGTACTTTATGAATGACTTTTTTTCTCATAAACTAGACCCATAGATTGTCCTCCAGCTTGGTGCATTGTTGACAATCATATGAATTCCAGTTAGGCAAAACACTTGATGTTAATGTCTAGCATTATGAATGAGGGTTCTTTTTTAAAATTATCACAGAAAAAAATTAAACTGACCCTAAGAAAACAATTTTTTTTTTTATTCTTTATATGCATTCTTGTTATTCTGTGAAAACTTTTGAAAAAAAAAACAAGTAAAAGGGCTTTTAAATTGACCCCAGAATTATTTTCTACATTTTCCCTTTGAAAAAACAACAGCAGGACTAATTCATTTTTTTGGAAGAGGGATGGTGGGGCTGAAAATTTGATAAAGTGTATTGTCATTGACAGTGAGTCTATGTTCCAAGTTTCAACTAGATAGGATGACAGGAAGTGTATCAATTAGCTTTTACAATATTGTATCAAAAGTTCAAAACTAAGTTACAAACGTGATCATATTTTTTAGTTTGGGCCAAAGTGCTAGTGAATTATAGTTCACCTTTTATTTTGTTGGACACATAACTTGAGGACATTATAGGACTAATAGAATTCTGAGCTTTCTTTTACTCTCCATAAATTATGTAATTCAATTAGAACTGGGAAGACCCAGGGACACCATCTAATCTAAAAAATCCTAGAGTTCCTTCACCTAAATTGTAACTTATATTTTGAACATAAATCCACCAATGCTCTACCCATTGAACACTTACTAAATCCAATGCTCTACCCATTGAACACTTACTAAATCCAATGCTCTACCCATTGAACACTTACTAAATCCAATGCTCTACCCATTGAACACTTACTAAATCCAATGCTCTACCCATTGAACACTTACTAAATCCAATGCTCTACCCATTGAACACTTACTAAATCCAATGCTCTACCCATTGAACACTTACTAAATCCAATGCTCTACCCATTGAACACTTACTAAATCCAATGCTCTACCCATTGAACACTTACTAAATCCAATGCTCCACCCATTGAACACTTACTAAATCCAATGCTCTACCCATTGAACACTTACTAAATCCAATGCTCTACCCATTGAACACTTACTAAATCCAATGCTCTACCCATTGAACACTTACTAAATCCAATGCTCTACCCATTGAACACTTACTAAATAAAATGCTCTACCCATTGAACACTTACTAAATCCAATGCTCTACCCATTGAACGTTTACTAAATCCAATGCTCTACCCATTGAACACTTACTAAATCCAATGCTCTACCCATTGAACACTTACTAAATCCAATGAATGCTCTACCCATTGAACACTTACTAAATCCAATGCTCTACTCATTGAACACTTACTAAATTCAATGCTCTACCCATTGAACACTTACTAAATCCAATCCTCTACCCATTGAACACTTACTAAATCCAATGCTCTACCCATTGAACACTTACTAAATCCAATGCTCTACCCATTGAACACTTACTAAATCCAATGCTCTACCCATTGAACACTTACTAAATCCAATGCTCTACCCATTGAACACTTACTAAATCCAATGCTCTACCCATTGAACACTTACTAAATCCAATGCTCTACCAATTGAACACTTACTAAATCCAATGCTCTACCCATTGAACACTTACTAAATCCAATGCTCTACCCATTGAACACTTACTAAATCCATTGCTCTACCCATTGAACACTTACTAAATCCACCAATGCTCTACCCATTGAACACTTACTAAATCCAATGCTCTACCCATTGAACACTTACTAAATCCAATGCTCTACCCATTGAACACTTACTAAATCCAATGCTCTACCCATTGAACACTTACTAAATCCAATGCTCTACCCATTGAACACTTACTAAATCCATTGCTCTACCCATTGAACACTTACTAAATCCACCAATGCTCTACCCATTGAACACTTACTAAATCCAATGCTCTACCCATTGAACACTTACTAAATCCAATGCTCTACCCATTGAACACTTACTAAATCCAATGCTCTACCCATTGAACACTTACTAAATCCAATGCTCTACCCATTGAACACTTACTAAATCCAATGCTCTACCCATTGAACACTTACTAAATCCAATGCTCTACCCATTGAACACTTACTAAATCCAATGCTCTACCCATTGAACACTTACTAAATCCAATGCTCTACCCATTGAACACTTACTAAATCCAATGCTCTACCCATTGAACACTTACTAAATCCAATGCTCTACCCATTGAACACTTACTAAATCCAATGCTCTACCCATTGAACACTTACTAAATCCAATGCTCTACCCATTGAAAACTTACTAAATCCAATGCTCTACCCATTGAACACTTACTAAATCCAATGCTCTACCCATTGAACACTTACTAAATCCAATGCTCTACCCATTGAACACTTACTAAATCCAATGCTCTACCCATTGAACACTTACTAAATCCAATACTCTACCCATTGAACACTTACTAAATCCAATGCTCTACCCATTGAACACTTCTTTTTACTTTCTATGTAACCAGTTTTTGTCTTTTTCATTTCAGTGGGAAAAGTTAACTATGACATCCCCAGAGCGACGCAAGATCATCTGTTCCGTGACATTCCATATCATTGCCATCACCTGCGTCATCTGGTCCCTGTACGTCCTGATCGACAGAAGCACAGAGGAGGTCCACTCTGGGTCCCTGGATTGGCCGTTCTGGACCAAGCTCATCGTGGTGGCCATCGGGTTCACAGGCGGCCTGGTGTTCATGTACGTCCAGTGCAAGATGTACGTCCAGCTGTGTATGCGCTGGCGCCAGTTCAACAAAATCATCACTGTGGAGAACGCGCCCGAGGATCCCCAGTTCAGGGCGGAGGCGGCGGCCAGGATAAAGGCCAAATCGGGGGAGAAAACTGGCGTGGTCAATCCTGTAGCCCTGCAGGAAGTAGATTCTTTTTGAAACCACTGTTTGGATTCTTTGCTTAGTGTTTGGACACGTGACAATTTCAATTGTGCATCACCCGATGTTGTAAACAAAAATGATTTTTTTTATACATTTATATATTTCTATTTCTTTGTGTTTGTACATATTGTAAATGGAGTGAAGCTAAACTGTTCACCGAGACCAAATGATATATTCATTGAAGACGCAATTTATTTCTAATGTCTTCAAGGGAGGAAAGTATTTCTCAAAGTTTACAAACCTAATCAAGACATAACGAAAGCTAGTTGTTATTTTATCTTTTATGTTTTTGTATTTCCCCACCAAACTTACTCTTTTTTTTTAGCCACAAATATATTTATGCAACCTATTACACAACAAATTTTTTTTTTCCAAGCCAAGTTAATCTTGGTAAATATTCTATGCCACAAAAATAATAAAAAGAAATATCTTACCCAGAATCTCTATTACAAAATGAATGAGTGAAATATATAAAACATCTCAGTTTTTGAATCTCATCACTAGCTGTAATGAAATGTTTGATATAAATATTTTTCTTTCTATGAATAAAAATATTGTGATACAAAAATGTAGAAAATACTGAGACTGATATAGATATCAAAAACTTTTTTTTTTAAGCTGACAAGAATGAGATTGAATTTAATTAGTCTTACATTTATTATATAATTTCTATTTTACGATTTCTGAAGAGAAGATTATTGCGTAACATTTACCCAATGCTCCTAACTAGAATTGGATTGCATACACTGGTGTGTTCATTTATAGTTTGAGTAAATATTTTTTCATTTAGCACCATAAATTTATCTGTTAGATGTGCTTTCTTCTTTAAACAGTAATATAAATACATAAAGTAATATAAATACATAAAGTAATATAAATACATAAAGTACATAAATCCCTCACAGTTTATTTGAAATGACAAAGAAACAAACAAGAAAAAACAACCATTTGCCTTTTTTTGAAAGTATTGCATGAAGCCATTGTGAAATTTGGTACCCAAAGTCTTTCATGAAATGTGATGAAATCTCCCTTGGACATTCACATTCAGGATGTAAAGTGTTAGTGTTACTGGGAGGAAGTGCTGGATGTTTGTTAATCTGTCATTCATTCTAGTTGCTAGAGATAAAGAATGAGAACTCAAGGTGTGGATGCTATTAAAAGTGCTTGTTCTGAAAGATTGTCTTGTGTTGATACTGGAAGAACTTTATGATGATACTGAAAGTACTTTTTCTGATTGATTGTCTTTGTTGATACTGGCAGTGCTTTTTGTTGATACTGGACTAAAAAAAAATTAATCTTTTATTTATATGTTTGTTCTGAGTTTTACATAGCAAAGTCAGCTTGCCCTATCAGGCCATTCAGGTTTGAAATGGGGCCATTGAAGAGCAAGGCTTATGATGGAATCGTGTAGCTAACACAGTACCCATTCATATTTTTTTTTACCCAATGCAGCTTGTAACAACCTCCAACAGCAGCAAAAATTCTAGAATTTTACTTGGATTCAAACTACAGGCCTGCTTTGCGACCACCTTGTCCCATTTTATTGTATATACTGTAGTCAATTCTAATTGATCATTGTGTATATCTGTTTAAAATTAACTAAAAAACTTATATTCATACTTGAACCTAATAACTTTGGGTGCGTACAGCGATTTTTATACCTACCATTGACAGTCCAGATGTCCATCTTATGAACATTCTGTACCTGACGAGACAGTTGTTCTTTAAGACTATCCATTGGATACTCATGAACGATAAATAAAGAACGGTGGAGGCTTTTAATGTAGGAGACAGCCATATTGGTGCTGACTCTGTATTCAACTTCAATCAACTGGACTGTCATTTATTAACCATTTCTGGCTCATCATATAACGTAAGGGTTCGCAGTGTCAGTAGAAGTGACATTTACTCCCTTTGTCCAATTCCTTAATGATTTAAAATACAACAACAAATGCAATGTTAAATAAGCTATCAAACAACTGATAAAAAAAATCAAATGAAGATATAATTCAATTTTAAATGGACTGAGGTTTGACAAATAACTTGTTGAGTGTCAAAAAAAACAATTTGAAATAATAGCTTTCCACCTGCTAGTGGGGTCAGCTTAACCTTTACATCTTAAAGGAATACAAATAGGTACTATGGAAGATATGATATGGGCTTTGATTCAGAAGAAATTTTGTCAAATGGAATATTTTTAGTCTATTGCCTTATTGCTGGATTATAACTAGAATTTAAAATGTAAATTTATAAACAACAACTTAAGGAGCATATGACAGATTCTCAATCTAGATTAAGTACCTGTAATATGTTTTCATTCTTGCATTCTATTAGGGCTATTCTGTAACTTTTGCAAGTATTGTATTTCATAGCACCAAAACGGTCAGACCATCAGAGTCTATCATTTTGAAACAAATTAGCTGCTTTTTTGTGCAAAGAAACCAAATGCAGAATTGAAATTTTATAACTTAATGTGTTTTTTTCCTGTAGTTGTCTTTAACAGTTTGAAATACTGGTATTCATCATAATGTTCATTTTAAATATGAAATAAGCTGTTCTGAGATTTTCTATGTGTGATTGTATTAAGAAAAATATGAGTTTAAAAGAAATGAATATAAGATAAATTTTTGAAATACCCCTAAAATATGAAATGAATTGTCTTGTTGAGACTAGATATAGCAGACGTCAAGTGACCTTCAAATACAACCATGCACCGATTCATTCTGTTTTTAATGTCTATCAGTGAATGAGTTTCCAATGTTTGTCTGGCTTTAGATAACTTTGTGTTCAGAAATGCAAAATCTTTTTTTTTTTAATGTTAAATCAGAGTATAGGCATGAAAGTAATTGCTAGTAGTAAACTTAATGATGTATTCTTACAAAATTCAATCTTCAGATATTTTAAGTTTTAAAAATTGTGTTTATATTTGTTGGTAATTGTACATTACTTTTTGTGTTTACTTATCTAATTTGTGTAGATGTCAACAAATTAACTCCCTTGCCATGACACTAGTTCTTTGCATGATAGAAAAACAACAACTTATTGCTAATTATATGACCACCAATGATTTAATTGTAAATGTTGTTTTACAATGATGCACTTCATCAGCAAGGCTCACTGTGTCATTGAAACTGTACATTTGAGTATCACAGTTTACACAAACTTTGGCAGCCCTGCCAATGACCCATGATTTTCCACAATTAATTATTGATCTTTATGAAAATATTTTAGCATAAATCTATTAGCTCAGAAAATGTTTGTTTTTTGTTTGTACCACATGTTGAAAGTAAAGTATTGAGAAATATTTTCTAGACATTCCTGATGGCAGTTGTTGTAGTTTTAAATTGAAACAATGAATTTACATAAATTATGCACAAAAACACTGTGTTACTATTAATTCACAAAAAAACATTGAAATTGTACATTTGCTTTTTTTGAAAACTGTTTGCAGCTATTTGATATTTGTCATATATTGCATCATCAGAACGTTGCTTAGAAATCTATTTGTAGCTAAGTGTTAAGGTAACTTTAAATTAAAATATTTAAGTCTACATATTTTCTCTATTTTCATCAGTTATTATTATCATGTAATGCTTTGCGGACTTTTTAGTAAAACCACAGAAAGACGTTTCCTGAACTAACGTTTATCTACCTACACAGCACTGTTGATTCAGCTGTTATTATGTTGTTTGGGGCTGAAATAAAATTTGAGGAATCATTGATTTGTCATTTGTTAATGGTGTCCATTGATGCATATTGAGCTAAAATAAATTGTTAGCTATGTTACAATTGAACAAGATAAGATTTATTCTACCTTTTAAATGAATACACTATCTGGATGTTTTAATTAGTCTGCAAATGTGGTTTGTTAAGAAATTGAGTCAAAGATGCAGATACAAAAGCTACTTTTTTTTCTTCATGATAATTCCATTATTTAATTTATAGTTATTAAAGTTCATCATTTCACAAAAAAAGAATATATATCACATATGGAATTTTTAATATATAATTAGACATTTTTTTTTTGGGAGGGGGTGGGTGTGGAGTGTTACTATCTGCGTGGGGATGTATTATAGCAGAGAGGTTAAAAATATAAAAACTTCAATAAATCAAGACACACTTTTTAAATGAGAAGCAACTCCAATCTTTATTATCTCTTTCTATACATGAAGGTCCAGTGCAATCAACTCAGAAAAACAACAACAATTAAGCACTTCCGTAACTATTGAAAACATCACACTAACAGACACATTGCTTAGAGGTTACTCAACAAAAATAGACAACTTAAATACTAATTATAAATACATGACATGTATGACCGAGAAAAATTTTAAGTTAAGCTTTGATTATGTGGCCAACGCAGTGCCCCAAATAAAATAGCTCACGACAGTGGGGTAGGCCCATTTTTATCACAATGTTTTTAAAACTTATGCAAAGGAAACATTGTTTTGGGTAATGGCCCATTTAACCACATATTTATGCCTGAAAACTTTTTCTTATATTAACTTGCCACTTAGTTCTGAGTTGTGAAAATGAATTTTTCCAAGAACTTGACGATTCATTGGTTTTCCTGTATGAAAAAAAAAGAAAAAAGATGTAAATCTTTAAAGAAAATGTTTGTTGACTTATAGAACTTGTACATTGACTAGTTAAATATAACAACAACAGCTCTGCACATCTGTGCACTATATGTATTGATGTCCATCGAAGCTACTACAGATTCACTGTTACATCCTGTTACATCCTGTTGAAGCAAATGGCTGAGGGAAATATATAATATAAACCTCAGGAGCTGTTAGTGTTTTATAGTTTAACTGATATAAATATATTAATTATGACATTAATTATGAACTATTAGGCTTAACTGATAAAAATGATCATTAGATGTTTTGAAACATGGTGATTGTAAAAGTAATACTTTAAAATGTATTAAAAAATAGCATGTATAACTAATATATAGCAGACTTATTTAGATAAAAAAAACAACACAAGCTTTTTTGAATTCAATGTAAATTCATTTTTTTTTTAAAGATAGTGTGTTCCATATAGTTAACATAAGACTAAGACCTTTAATTTAGAAAAAAAATAGCCCTACTTATTTTTCAGAACACAAATAGGACTTAATTGAGGTTATAGAGTTATACACATACATTGATAAGGACATGAGATGAGTTCATTTCTTTTTCCTGTAGACAGTTTTTCTCTACATGTAACATACTTGCAAAATATTATGTTTTATTTTTAAATTATTAATGGCGTAAATCATTTTAACTAATTATCTCTGTCAGATCTCATGCAATCTTTTTGTTTGTCTATGTAAAATCAATGCTTTGTTTTTCTATGTATAATAGAGTGTTATGGCCCTCTTTATGATGACTATTATTACGACTCGTTAAATCGGATTCAATGAATATAGTTGTATCTTTATTAGAAGTCTCTAGATTCTGCTAATCTGTAGCCCAAGCTAGGGGTTCCTTGACTGACAGGTCTATGCAGCAATGTAGTTATATTCGTGATAATTATCTTCAACACCTTTCTCAACAATGATAGATCAAACAACTCCAGTTGTTGAATAAACAATTTTATTTAAATTGTAGACTCAATATAAACGATCAATAAACTTCATCAACTGATGGCAACATAAGTTTCAATACAATGGCATACAATATACAAATGAATATAGCGACTTCACTCGACAACCTTCCGAACTGAACTAACTTTAAGGAGGTCGGAACTTTACAAAGAAAACTATCATCGAAGATTCTACAGGGTCTTAATACGCATTTTAACCTCTTTCTCTATATAATACTGCGATTCAGTTTTATTCTCCAATTTCCACGGGGTTGGACGAATTATTTTATTTAAACTGCCCTCAGGGCATAAAGGTCAAACCTTGGTCGCTTTGGACTCTGATACGCACTTGTTAAGAGGTCAATGCCTTACTACGTCATTCATTTATGACCGAGATTCCTAACAAGAGTATTATATAAAGAGCACGGGGAGAGAAAGAGATTTGAACTTTGTGAAATAAAAACCTAAACTTATAGATGTCTATCTACTAGTGTGTTGTTATGTGCAAAGTTAAATATTGATTTGTGTGTTTTTGACAACAATGGATAATTTCTTCTCTGAAGACCAGCAAATGTATCTGATTGGGCTGTACTTTTAGAGAGTCCCGCCCTGTTCTTATAAATATAGAATCTACAGCTACACAAGTACATTATGTAGGTCATGCTCCTATACTCCTAAAAAATTAAGTTTTGTTACAAAGGTCAGATAATAGTCTTAGGAATGTTTAATACCTAAACGACGAAATGAACAGTCTTGTTTGGATAACTCTATTTACTAGTAGGCCTACATTTGTTTTTGTCTTTACGAATTTCTACTAATTGCTCCATCCCCACCCCCTCCCCATCCCTTTGACCAAGGAGAGTTTGTTTGTATTATAGTTATAGAAACTCTCAAAATATAAACAAGGTTCCCTCCCCTATATTACAGTACTAATCAACCAAAATATTACAACACGCTATTGCTTTCTTCTATCTCTTTTTGTGGTGAAAAAATATAAAATAAGTAAGTAAAGTACCAGTCAGACTAAATTTATCACAGGGCCGGTACAGCGGCTTACTAAGGGATGTGTGGCCAGCACAATGCCTAGCCGCCTTTAAAGTAAAAAAGTAAAGTACCAGTCGGACCGAGATGATCCATAGGTCCGATGTTCACCAGTTTCTGTGACCACGGCATACTAGGTGATTGTGTGGCCAGCACTATGCACAGCCGCCTTTACTTTACCCCAACTAATGTCAGGTACCCACCAGAGCTGGGTAGACTCAGGGACACCCTCCGGACCCGGGAAAAAATCCTAGCCTGCATTCGAACCCGGGACCTTCGGCTCGCCAGTCGAACGCGTTGCCGCTCGGCTACCATGCCCTGTAAAGCCGCCTTTACTTTACCCCAACTAATGTTGGGTACCTATCAGAGCTGGGTAGACTCGGGGACAGCCTCGAGTCCAAGGAAAAAATTCTAGCCTTCACCATGATACCAACCCAGGACCTTTGGTTGACCAGTCGAAGGCGCTGCCACTCGGTCACCGTGCCCCAATATAAAATAAAACAAAACAATCTTAAAAATTATTCTTTAAAAAGATATAGCACAATCTAGATCAGCATATAGCTGCCATATATTACATAAATTCACATGGAATGTAATAGAATTGTTTGAGGTATAACAATGTGACACTCTCCAGACCCGGACTTTATTACCCGAAATTTTTCAAGACATCTTTTTTTTTAAATTGAATTTTCTTTCATTCTATCAAAATGAGCGTTCAAATTAAAATAGAAATTATTGATCAAGCTGCACAGACTATTTAAATTCTATTCAATTAAAAAAGTAATTTATTTGTCTAATTTCAGTTTTCAAAAATTATATTAGTAAATTATGGCAACAATTAATAGTGGAAAATCTAGAGCTAAATGAACTGTAAATTATATTAAGGATGCACTCTTAGTCTAAGATGTACACAAAGAGGCTGCCAAGAAATAAAAATTCCTTGTAAAACACTACAAAATCACTTAAATTCAGGATAGTTTTAATACATTTTTTTCTTTATGTAACTCAATCTAATATTGTCTTTCTTTATGTAACTCAATCTAATATTGTCTTTCTTTATGTAACTCAATCTAATATTGTCTTTCTTTATGTAACTCAATCTTGTCTTTCTTTATGTAACTCAATCTTGTCTTTCTTTATGTAACTCAATCTAATATTGTCTTTCTTTATGTAACTCAATCTTGTCTTTCTTTATGTAACTCAATCTAATATGTCTTTCTTTATGTAACTCAATCTAATATTGTCTTTCTTTATGTAACTCAATCTTGTCTTTCTTTATGTAACTCAATCTTGTCTTTCTTTATGTAACTCAATCTAATATTGTCTTTCTTTATGTAACTCAATCTTGTCTTTCTTTATGTAACTCAATCTAATATGTCTTTCTTTATGTAACTCAATCTAATATTGTCTTTCTTTATGTAACTCAATCTTGTCTTTCTTTATGTAACTCAATCTAATATGTCTTTCTTTATGTAACTCAATCTAATATTGTCTTTCTTTATTTAACTCAATCTAATAATAATGGGGGGGGGGGGAATAAACGGTGTAAAGTAGGGGTGAGGCAGTTTGGGGTGGAGGTTGGGGGGGGGGGGGCAAAATGTTTAATTTTTCTCAAGAATAAATAAATACATAGGCAATTTTAATTTTTTATTCACACATTTATATCTCATATTATATCTATTATGTCTTAAGAATTACTTCAATATCTCTTTATTTCATGTAATGACTGGAATCGGTTTGCAGTCAGGCATTGAATGCTCTCTATTTCCCGTATTGATTTAATGGTTAAATAATACACCCGATACCCACCGCAAGAATTCATTAAGGAGGATCTATCTACATAATCTAAAGTATTTACGTGGTCTTGGTTCACTAAGCCAACGATTATTGCCCCTGTCTGTTTGTCTAGCAAGCTATTCGCCAAAAAGCATAACCTATTTCTGCATTATTTTTCTTCTGAAATGGATCTCCGATAATCTAATAAAAGGTTTCATAATTCCAAATATATCTCCGTGAATATGTGAGCTTGTTTTGAACACAACAAATGGGATACCAGTATATGTATTTAATTAAATATTTTAAAAAGAAGAAGAAGAGAAAGAAGGGTATGTGGAGCTGTGTGTAGCAGTCAACAAAAGCAAGATGGTTCCCCATGGTAGACAGACATCGAGGATAACTTATAACTACACTAAGTTGATTGAAATCGTTCAATAGTCTAGAGTAGGGGTCGGCAGCCTACGCAGTATGACACGCAGAGCAATTTTCAAAAGGCGAAAGCCTCCAAAAAGAGCAAATCAAGATTCTTCTACAAGAAATTGAGTGCTAGAAAAAGGTGACGTTTAGGCTGTTGGCACGCTGAATGAATTAGAAATCTCACTTTATAACACCGCTATCAAATGGTTGCCGACCACTAGTCTAGAGGCGATAAGAATGGCTGTTACAATATTATGTTTATCATTATAAAATATATAATGGGTGGCGATTACAATATTATGTTTAACATTATAAAGTATATAAGGGATGGCTATTACAAAATTATGTTATCATTATTAGGTATAAAACTGCAAGAAAGTTTTGGAGGGGAAAAGTGTATTCAAGCATATATCTGAAATTATTATTGAATGAAGATGTATAAGAAATAGAAGTGATTATTTCTTGGGAAATATTATTTAGTCCTTTAAGCAAATGTACTCATATTTTATCTGGACCTAAAGCTATGTTTGCCTATAAGTTTGTTGGAGTTTGTTTATGTTTGCTTATACGTTTGTTGGAGTTTGTTTATGTTTGCTTTTAAGTTTGTTGGAGTTTGTTTATGTTTGCTTTTAAGTTTGTTGGGAGTTTGTTTATGTTTGCTTTTAAGTTTGTTGGGAGTTTGTTTATGTTTGCTTTTAAGTTTGTTGGGAGTTTGTTTATGTTTGCTTTTAAGTTAGTTGGGAGTTTGTTTATGTTTGCTTTTAAGTTTGTTGGGAGTTTGTTTATGTTTGCTTTTAAGTTTGTTGGAGTTTGTTTATGTTTGCTTTTAAGTTTGTTGGGAGTTTGTTTATGTTTGCTTTTAAGTTTGTTGGAGTTTGTTTATGTTTGCTTTTAAGTTTGTTGGGAGTTTGTTTATGTTTGCTTTTAAGTTTGTTGGAGTTTGTTTGTGTTTGCTTTTAAGTTTGTTGGAGTTTGTTTATGTTTGCTTTTAAGTTTGTTGGAGTTTGTTTATGTTTGCTTTTAAGTTTGTTGGAGTTTGTTTATGTTTGCTTTTAAGTTTGTTGGGAGTTTGTTTATGTTTGCTTTTAAGTTTGTTGGGAGTTTGTTTATGTTTGCTTTTAAGTTTGTTGGAGTTTGTTTATGTTTGCTTTTAAGTTTGTTGGAGTTTGTTTATGTTTGCTTTTAAGTTTGTTGGAGTTTGTTTATGTTTGCTTTTAAGTTTGTTGGAGTTTGTTTATGTTTGCTTTTAAGTTTGTTGGAGTTTGTTTATGTTTGCTTTTAAGTTTGTTGGAGTTTGTTTATGTTTGCTTTTAAGTTTGTTGGGAGTTTGTTTATGCCTCTTTTTTCGACATCTATATTTCTATTTTATTTAAAAATTTATTGAGATGTCTTTGTCACCTGGAGTTGAAAATGATGATGCAAAATATATGGATGTCAGCTTTAGTTTCAATGTCATTGAAGGTTTTATTGTTTTAGTCTTTAATGGAGCTAAGCCTTGTTGTTTCCATTTTTCTTGATTTAATGTCGGACCATAAGTTTTTATTCTTGTCTTTAGAAATTACATTGTTTAAATATTCATTTTGGAGGCTTAGCATGCTTAGTTCGCTTTTGTCCACATTGTTGGCTTTGATTCGAATGTAAAATATAATTAAAAAAATTCCTGCACCATAGTCCAAGTATCGCTTAAATCAGTGCCATCTCCTTCTATATCGTCTCTGTCTATATCTAACTAGACTATATATAGATCTAAATGTATCTGTCAATATGTCTATTTATGTATCTATCTATATTATCTGTATATAATTACGTATCTACGTTAATCTAAATCAATATAATATTTATTTATCTATCTGTAAATCCGTGTCAAGTGTCAAATGCTACAATCTATTTGTATCGAAACTCCCTATGAAAAAATAAACCACGACAGTTGAAAACTGGTTCAGATATACAGCTGCTGCGATTTTATTTTTAAGGTAGGTGTTAAAAAAATCTTGGTTTTATAAAGAGTGGGGGGGGGGGGGAGGGCGTTGTACCCTTTAGGCATACTCGCGCTACGATTATTTTTTTGCAATATATTCGTCCAATAGAGTAGGGTCCTACAACTTCTCCATGCTTCATTGGCTCCACATTACAGTGACACATTTTTTTTTTGCTCCATACGTTCAATTCCTTTTGCATAGAAAACGTGATTTTTTTCTTCTTTTCTTTCACAGTGCCTAGATCTGTATTTAGATTTATTCTAATACCTCCATTCCATATTATTCCGTCGTACTGTTCACATATTACTTTCTTTTTCTTTCCTCGGGTTTTGCAGGATACGCTCGTATTATTTTATAAGAAGTATGTTGAAAAACGCATGGCAAGGTTTTTATTCAATGTGTCTCCGACCAGCATGTGAGTATACTATGCTATACTAAACTATACTATTTAAACTAATACATCGGCAATTTATAGTCTTACCTTCATCTAAATATTTCGAACTGGGTTGTCAAAGTTTGTTCATCTGGTCATACGTTTTATTTAAATTCTGATCAGTGGCTATTCCCCAATACTACCCATGTGATATTTACTGCATTTTGTTTTCAGAGCAGTTACTTGTGTGGGGGGGGGGGGGGTTGATACCTTGCTCAAAATATTCACCACTACGCTCTATTCCTGGATGTTATATAAGCCTGCTAAAGACCTATAAACTGGAGTTATTTATATGATTTTAAACGGGTTTTTACCCATTAGGTTGATATTTATTATTCTGATGATAATTTCTCATACAAAGCAGTCTGAAATGATGTTAAAGGAATTAACAGCTAGCTTTCGGCTAGGGTACCTAAGGTCCTGGGTTCGAATCCTGGTAAAGGCTCTGATTTGTGGCATATTATTAATTTGTTCCGACGGGTACTTTACTTACTTTATTTACTGGTATATTAACTCTCCAACCTACCGACGGAAGAACCAACCAACTAAGAAAATTGACCGATTTACTAACTATATAAAACCTATTCATGGTTCATTTCTGCACATTGAAATATTATATACATGAATTGGCTATGCATATGGCATATATAATATAATTTTTAAATATTATGAAACCTCAACTGATGGATACAACTGAATGTACTATTTTGACCTAAAATGTTTAGTTGACTTTTAAATTTAATTTTTAATTAGAAGGCGATTAAGATTAAAACATGGAAAACACATTATAACACGGCAAACTTGGCGTTTGAAGCACTTACAAAAATATATTAACTCATACATATCAATATTTGGTTTAGACTAATAGAGTAAACAAATTACTAATTTTAACAAATCTATTTTCATTAAAGATATATAATTTATAATTCAACCAGTTTATAAGACTGTCTCTCTTTTTAAGTAAAAAAATGTAATGACTGATAGTCGTTTGGTTCCTCCCCGGAGTCATAGAACAGCCCATCAATGTAGGTCTATATACAGATCAGTGAGTTTGAATTTTATTTGTTTTGTTCACTTCAGCTTTGATGGTTAAAATATTTGTGTTGATGTTAGGGTTATCCGTCACTTAGCTTAGAAAAACTATACAGAACCTTTTATTTGACCCAAAAAATAGTTTAAAGATATAAACTAAAACCCTCCTCATGTTTGTTTCCTTCTAATATAAACAATGATATTTTAAAAATTATTTTCGAATTTTTCTAGATAACTTGTGCGTAAGAGAGAAAGATATATATATATATATATATATATATATATATATATATATATAGAGAGAGAGAGAGAGAGAGAGAGAGAGAGAGACAGACAGACAGACAGACAGACATACAGACAGAAAGAGAGAGAGACAGACAGACAGACAGACAGACAGACAGAAAGAGAGAGAGACAGACAGACAGAGAGAGTGAAAGGAGAAAGAGGGAAAAAGGTAAAGGTCTAAGGAGGAGAGAAAGAAAAAGGTAAGAGAGAAAGAGTGAGCGATAGGGGACCAAAGAGACAGAGAGTGAGGGAAAAGATAATAAAGAAATAATAGAGAGAAATGGAGAGAGAGATGGAGAGAGAGATGGAGAGAGAGATAGAGAGAGAGATGGAGAGAGAAATGGAGAGAGAAATGGAGAGAGACGGAGAAAGAAAAAGAATGAGAGAAAGAGGTGAGACAACATAGATAGGGTTGAGGGGGAATGGGAAAAAAGGGAGAGACAGAGAAAGAAAAAAATGAAGAGAGGGAGAAAGAGAGAACGTGTAGAAGAAATGGTGTACTAGAATGAGAATAGTGACATAGAGAAAAAAAATAAAGAGAAATAGAGAGAGAGAAAGAAAAAAATATTTAGTTGTAAGTAACTTAGATTATTGAATGGTATTATTTGAAACGTGTGTATTATCTGATCTTACATGCCCCAATAGACAGGCTTACCGATACAGTTGTAGCAAAGAAAAACAACTACAAAGGAACAGAGTATTGATTTTAAACCAATTCTCTGAAATAACCTTCAGTATTCGTAAGCGATAGTTGGATCGAGACAGGAAGTCTATATATCCCTTTATAATAAAATTGTATACCTATATTCAACTTATTAATAATGAGACAGGTAGTGCTAATGGTATCAAAAGTTTTTACACGAACCACCATGTAGAAAAGGTGCAAGCTAGAAGACACTATCGAAACCTTATAAATAAAATGTATACAGTGCAGTTGTATTTATTATATAGATGTTGTAACTTAAAGTAAAAATAAAGTTTTCCTTCCGGACCCTATCGAGCCCATGGGACTAGTAAAGTTGCGTTCACCAGATTACGTGGCATACAAGGGGATTGAGATTCTCTTAAAAGAGACGGTGTTCAAATATGTAATAATTGTAATATTATTTTTTTATAATGATAAAAAAGGACTTATTTAATACAATTTTAAAAAAGCCTCTTTTTTTTTGTGGCAATTATCATTGGGCTAATTAATAGTACTTTCTGGTGCAGAAATGGACCACGGGCCGCCAGTTGAATAGCATGGTATAAAATCCCTTCTAAGAAGTAATTCATGTGTCGGTTTCTTTTTTTCAACTTTGTGAAATTGTCATTGGAAGAAGCAAAACAACACAATTTCCTTCTTTACCCAAATATTTACGACGTGCCTGTGATGTTACATGTAAAAGACAGGTAGGACATGGGCAAATAAGAGTTACCTGTATATAATAATAATAATAACAATAATAATAATAATATTTGTATAGCGCTGCCAACAAACATAATGTAAGCTCAGAGCGCTTTTAACATACAACTAAGAACACGGACATTACTCTAAGGCTAGGAGACAAAGCTAAGTGCTGATATAAAACAAATATTAAAAAATCAAATAAATGTAGCATTAACTGACCCAACCTATAAGTTAGACAGTAGGAGTCAAAAGCATGTTAAATGTTATCTAAGGTAAAACTTGAAATAATGAGTTTTTAAGTTCTTTTAGAAAGTATCGATATAGCTTGTTCGCCTGAGTTGAACGGGAAGTAGGTTCCACACCTTCGGACCGTATACTGAGAAAACTCTAAGGCCAACGGTCGTCATAGAGAAACGGGGCTCTTCCAAAAGCGATGAGTTGGCAGAACAAAGTGTTCTTTGCGGGACATATGGTGTAATTATAATTAGTCCCTTGAGATAGGACGGCATCTCGTTATTAAAAAGGCACTTATGGCAAAGTAGCGCCACTTTGTATTCAGTTCTGGCTTTCAACGGGAGCCAATGTAGCCGACGCAGGAGAACTGTCACAGAATCACGCCTTGACTTACGCATGACCAGGCGGGTGGCACTGTTTTGAATACGCTGTAATTTGGCGACTTTAATCGTCCGGTATCCCAATTAGCAGAGTATTGTAGTAGTAGAGGCGTGAGAGTATAAAGGCAGCCGCAAGTTTGTCAAATGACAAATAAGGTCGTATGTGACCAAGTCGACGCAGCTGTAAATAAGAGGGGCTGGAGGGATTAACTTTCTGTCATCCTCAACATCTGCACCCTTTTAAGCGACGCCATTGTAAAAAGTACCCTTCGGACCAAACTGATCATAGGGCTGGTGAAGCAGCGTTCACCAGTTTCTGTAACCTCGGCATACGAGGGTATATGTGGCCAGCACAATGGCCAGTCAAATTTACTTTACCCCAACTAGTGTCAGGTTCCCATCAGAACTGGGTAGACTCAAGGACACCCTCAAGTCCCAGGAACAAATCCTAGCCTGCACCAGAATTCGAACCCACAACCTTCTGATCGCCAGACGAACTCTCGCTGCCGCTCGGCGACTGCGCCCAATGAAAGACACTGTAGAAAACTTGAACTTGACTTTTATCATCAGAATAATAAATATCAACCGAATGGGTAAAAACCCGTTTAAAATCATATAAATAACTCCAGTTTATAGGTCTTTAGCAGGCTTATATAACATCCAGGAATAGAGCGTAGTGGCGAATATTTTGAGCAAGGTATCAACCCCACCCCCTCCCCCACAAGTAACTGCTCTGAAAACAAAATGCAGTAAATATCACATGGGTAGTATTTGGGAATAGCCACTGATCAGAATTTAAATAAAACGTATGACCAGATGAACAAACGTTGACAATCCAGTTCGACATATTTAGATGAAGGTAAGACTATAAATTGCCGATGTATTAGTGTAAATTATGTAAATAATCTGAATAATGTTATCTTATGGAGATATAACAAATAGCATTCAGGAAAAAAAGACAAACTCAACATCAATTAAACTTCTGGTCAACATACAAGACTCTAAAACTTAAACCTGCGGCAGTAGGTCCTAATCTTCTTTCTCGACAGAACGTCTGTAAATGATAAGACCCACGCCACGGCCCCAAATTTGTTTTTAAAAAAACCCACTAAAATACTAACTTGAAACGCAATCTACTAATTACTACAGAGTTGATATTCGAAAAAATATATTGATTTTCGTCTTCATTCAGGATAAGCAGTCGAATATAAAAAACACTTTATAAAAAACACGCATACATTTGTACATAATTAAATAATCCGTTTAACATGGTAAGTAGGGCAACGGTGTCAAATGGTGTCGGTTCATTGGTTCCACATTTATTCTACTTCAACATCTTGTTATGGAATACACGAATAATATCAGAACGTGAACCGGTGAAGTGTAGCAAGAATTATTTGTATTTACCTTAAAATCTCATGGGGTTTTTCGTCGATCCCTAGGGTTTCGCATTTCGAGAACCTCTAAGGCAATGACGTGCAAAACATTTTAAATCTACTGAGCCGTGACGATACAGCTGAACAGCCTTAATGAAAAAAAAAAGCGAACCATTGACTAGATCTAGTTTATGGTTCAAGAAATATCTTTTAGCAATCCATCAACAAATAATAATTAGATTATAATTTACAGTGTACATGAGAAATGTTTGAACGTTAAACTGTAGGCTATAAGTTTGCGTACATAAGATATAGTTGTTAACTCAAAAGTATAAAAAAAAATATAAACAATATTGTTCAAACTGATTTGTTCAGTGCAGTAGAGTGCATATCACAAACTTTCCCAAGCTTTTAAAAATCAAATCAGTTGATCTTACCCATAGGATATATAAAGTAAAAGTAAAGTACCCTTCGGACCAAATATTATTGATCATATGACCGTTGAAACAGAGTTCACCAGTTTCAGTCGCCACGGCATACTAGGAGATTGTATAGCCGTCACAATGCACAGCCGCTTTTACTGTACCCTAACTAAGGTCAGGTAACCATCAGAGCTGGGTAGACTCAGGAGCACCCTACAGACTCGGGAAAAAAAATCCAAGCATTCACCAGGATTCGAACCAAGCAACTTCGGTACGCCAACCGAACGCTCTGCCGCTCGGCTACCGTGCCTGATAAACTCAAATGTAGCACTATTTAAAATAATCAGTTCTGTCAAAGAATGGACGATGAGCCGAAAGGGGCACTTGGGCAAACATTTAGTACAGACACACATGCCTTCCTCTTTCAATCAGACCTTTTAGTGTTGTTTTCCCTTTTTTCAGATTAGTGGTATTTCTACATCCAATGGGTAGAATGTGCACAATTGTAGTCAAATACAACGTTTAAAAGACCTTAGGAAATTTTGGGAAAGGATGAATGGATATATTGTTATATTCACAAATAAATATTGAATATTAAGATGGCTAAAAGATATACAGTGATAGACACAGAAAGACTAATCGATAGGTAGACAGTTAATAGAAATATTTTAAAAAATATACAAAGAGACATGTAGACAGACAGATAGGCAGACAGACACATAGATAAAAAGCCAGATCGATAAAAAAGGTAATACATTTGTACAAATTTTTTTTTTGTTTCAGAGAAGACTGTCATGTTTTGTCTAAGCTGCACAAACAGCCTGTTCAGAAATCAGCCCGTGAACATTGAGAGCAATGTCCTCCAACACAAACTCCACACCTAGAGCATCCAGTTCAAACAGCCGGCAGCCGCTGTCACGCCAGTCGAGCGAGCAGCACAAATACAAGGTAGACGACAGGCCAACCAAGAACCTCACCAAGCGCGTGGAAGAGTTCCGTATAGAGGTGGACGACCTGGCGTTTGTGGAGCAGGAGCATGGACGTCGGCGCTTTCGCAAGGTCTCCTTTAAGCAGGACCGGCACATGCGGCGATGGAAGCGATGCCACATACCAGGGGTATTGGTCTTCCTGGCCGGGTCATTCCTCTTGTCCGTCAGCTCCATCGAAGGGTTCGTTGACAGGTCTTCCGTCTTCCGGCAGAACCAGAAGATCTTTCAGGCTATTGGAGGCGTAGCCCTTGGGCTTGCACTAATCATGATTGTTCTTAGTGTCGTTTGCATGCATCATAGAGAGGATGTCATTCGGCTTAAATCAAGAACCTCGTCATGCACAGAAGAAGGATCGACGAAACTCGCGGAAATGTCAGCCGAGTACACGCGATTGACGTCTTCCGATTCGGGTTATCCCGAATCCCAGGTGGACAGCCTGGCCGAAAGCTTCCGTTCTGTCCGCTCCGCGGGGAAATGGGTGACCGACCACAGGTCGTCATTCGTGGCCAGCGCTCAGAGCATCCGCAGGATTTACAGCGACACGGCGCTGAATGAAACATTTGCGCAGGCGCGACTGGTTGCCTGGACTAAGAGCTACCCCGGTCACGTCATCTCCAAAAGTGTTTCTGAGCAGGCTGAAAGCGATTCCACCAGTGACAATGTGTGATAAATCGTACACATTAGAAATCATAAACATTATAATACAATGCAATAATCAGATGAAATACTCACAAAGACTTAGAATCTAGACTCTATGCATAGACATATTCATATTAATTATATTTTTTACCGATTGACATTTTGGCATAGAATAGGTTGCCTTAATCGATCAGAAAAACGAAGAACTTAACATTCATTTCAAAAGCCTCAACCAAAAAGCAAGACTAGATTCAATCTAGGGATTACCATCAGACGCAATAATCTTCTGTATAGAAGGAGCGTCTGTAACTTATAAGATATATTGAAATGTATCCTCTTGTTGTGAACATATTGTGATACCTTTTACTACCTTGTAATCATATAATCACAGATGTAGGCTATCAGCTGTTGACCTATTTAATCAAACAACAAGCTACTCGTGCAATATAGATATGCGCATCTGTTGTTCACCCCCGTCCCCTTTTATTTGTCATTTAAGGTGTTTCTGTTAACAAGACATATTAACTATGGAATGATTTTTTACAAGAAATAACGCAATTTTTGTTCATGCCAGTGGGAGAAACAGAGTTTGTCCACAGAGACTGACTCAATCACATACTCAAACGGCAAGAATTCTCTTAAGAAACAGGCTAGTTGAAAGGACTTAGCTTTCCGTAAACAGTGACGCTGCTCATGTGCCTGTAAACTTAAGCCGACAAACGTACAGAAGAAGAGGCTGTGCGCAGAAAGCAGGGTACCGGCCACTATTCGTGACTGCTAGAGGTGCAGAAGAAGCCAAATGTAATGAATATTGTTCTAGGACACCGACCTTTATCGAAGAGGTTGAATAAATCGACTAATACTATAATGTGAAAGTAATGAGAAATAAACATGAAATAATATCTTAAAATATTAAACCAAAACAGCTTTTTTTTCAAAGCAATACGCCAACACAAAAAGTAGGTCTATAGTGAAGTTTAACTTTTTAACCAGATTGAACTACATATAAGGCCAGTGGAGCAGTGTTTATAATATAACAGGATTGTGTCGTCAGCACAATATTGATGCATTTACTTTACACCAATCAATACTACAAAGATTCATGGGTGCACCTTCCTTAATCGTGAAATAGTCTCTGCCAGGTTTAGAAGGAAACTGTGTCGCAAGCACAATATCGATGCAGTTACCTTCCCTAATTAGAGCTAGATGGACTATCATGGATGCACATTCCAGAATCAGTGGGCAGTCTTTGCCAGGATTAGAACCCAAGAGCTTCATTATTGACAGTTCAACACTTTGCTGATAAACTACCGTATAGGCCTACTTGGACAACTTTTAGTTTTTTTAACACTGCGATGTGTAATTTTGTCACATGACTATTACGTAACGAGGTCGTAAACCGTCCAATAAACAACCAATTTTATCATTTCATTGAAACAAACAAACATCCATAGACTCGTAGTTTTTTTCCTAAGATTTCTATCGTGCAATACACTTTATACCGATATTTTTATGAATAGCACATGTTTATATAGCTAGATTAACTGAAGAACATGTAGTTTAGTGTAGGTATAACGTAAAAGTATACGAAAAAATTTCAATACGCAAGTTAATTTGTTGTTGTTGTTGAAATATCTGTTTCGAACAATGCATTTGTAGGCCTGCTAGCTACCCCCAAAATATATATTTTTTTTAAGTGCCTAATAAATGTGTATATTTTTTTTAACGCTGCTCAGATATTTTCATATTGATATTACTATTTAAAAAAATGAATAAAAGGTAATTGATTTTGTGTGCAATTAAAAATATACATTTATTAATTTAATTTCATTAAACGATATTATTTAGTTGTTAATATTTTACGTTAGTTAAGTGTTATATTGGTATTATTACAAATAATATGTAAATAATAACATTGATTTTGTGTGCTGTGGAAAATAAAAGATGGAGTTTTCAAAAATGAAATACTATTTAGTTTTTGTTAACATTTCATATCAGTTTGATTCCGTAGAGCTTAAATTTAAATTGAGAAACAGAAGAATATATTATTTGTGGTGATTATCATGACCTACAAACATACAATATTGAGATTAAACAGAGAAATCATTTGGTTTTAACTATCTAGAATTTTAGCTTTATTGTTTTCCATTACAAAACTAAATGGTTACTAATAATTCACGTCTATGGGCCAAGTTTCAACTCAATGATAGTATGACATAAAATAGTCCGATACCCTTGAGAAGATTTTTCCAGTCACAAAATGTTGCGAAGTCAATAAAAATGGTATACAAGGTAGAAGGAGGTAATCCATGAAATGACACATTAATTAATTTATAATCGCCTAAGTTGCTTCCCCTTTGCTTTGTTCAGAGTTAAGTTTATTTTTAATGTTCATTTAACAAGATCAGCGTTGCTCAAATGTTTGTCTGTGACCCGGCTTATTTTTATATCTCAACATTGTGACTTATGTATATTTAATCTCATAGCAAGCATGTAAACAGCATAGACTATAAGATATATGAACTTAAACACAATTTACTGCCGACTGTCAACATCTTTAATAGTTAGATCAATGGCGAAACTAGTATTTGATGCCTGCGGCCGTCGTTCAGCGTACGAGATGTAATTTAAGACCGCTGCTATAACTCTCATATACGCAATAAACAAATGTTTCAATTTTTTTAAACCACAATTATTTATTTTGTTAAATTATTTTTTATAGGGGGATGGGGGGGGGGGGGGGGTCCTGTGGACATTTTAAATTGTGAGCCAGGTCTGCGGTTGCTTTTGGCTACGGAGATAATTCCTACTGGATTTCTACTCTGTGGAACATTTACTCACAAAATTTTCGCGCTTATCTTTCGGCAAAGCTATTTTTAACATTAAAAGAGTTGTTTTTTTTTACCGGCGATTGGAAAAAATGGTTAATCCGTGTCTGGCTCATTGCTGAACACGGTTAGTTCTTTACAGGATTGAGTTTCGAGAAAAGGCGCTTACAGGTGTAACTTTAGTAGCTCCGCCACCCACCAAAGCTGATAATCATAATGAACATCAAGCAGATTTGGCGGTGTAAGAAAATCATATTTGTTTGAATGATCATCAACTTACTGCAAAAATCAAAGATATTTCTAATGTTAACTTGTGTATGAGAGAGAGAGAGAGAGAGAGAGAGAGAGAGAGAGAGAGAGAGAGAGAGAGGAGAGAGAGAGAGAGAGAGAGAGAGAGAGAGAGAGAGCGATAGATAGAGAGAGAGAATGTCCCAATCTCAACTCAGTAGTTTTACCCAGCGCTGTATCAGTGAAGCCTTCACCATCTTTCCTTTCTATTTGCGATTTCGACGCTTCATGCTTTTTCCAATTTCATTGATAAGTTCCTTCTTTCTATAGGAGGTGCCCATTGCACTGTCCACGACTGTCGGAAGAAGTTAATCTCTCAATGCTGTAAACTTGATAGAACTATGTTACAGACCCAGCCCTTTTGTTTTATATACTTCTGGCCATTATTGATTTCTAAAGCCTTGGAAAAGGAAAAAACCGGCTACAACAATACCAACCGAGTCGAGAATCGAAGATGAATTCAAGAGCTTCTGATTTTACTTTACGTGAGTAAATCCAAGGCAGTAACGACTTCTGATAATTTATTTACTACAACATTTACAAAGTTTGCTCCACTACTCACTCCATATAGTTTCCACAGTTCGCTTGATATTTTCTCCTTCACCAAGACTTCCCAGCAATGTGTTGGTGTATAATGGAACGAGAATATCCCGTCCAATGGACCAAAAATGTACCTGAGTGAACAATCATAGTAAGTTGTGTGTACACGGTCAGAGTCAGGGAAACTTAGCTTATCTTATATATATTTCAGACGCTCATTCTATAAAGAAGATTATTGCTTTCTACGCATATCCGTGGTCCGAGTCTAACCTGGCATTTCTAGTAGTGTTTTAAATGATGTTAAGTTACTGGTTTTCGTGGTTTGTTCAGGCAGCCCATTCCATGCCCGAATGCCACTCGGGAAGAAAGAGTACCTACATGCATTTGTTCTAGCATAAGGAACTAGGAAAGTGTTTTTGTCTTTATGTTTATCTGAGCTTTGCAACAGGTTTTTATTGTGTTGTATTTCTGAATTAGAGTTTAAAGACTTATGTATTATTACTGCATTACTCTTTGTGGTTTGGTCAAGGCGCAAGAAAAGAATTCGGTTTCTTTTCGTAGATGTGATTCTGCACTTCTGATCGGCGGCTAGCCGTGACAACATCATCATCATCTGTGGCGCCTCAGTCCATGGAGGGCTCTGGCCTGCCTCACCACCCCCTTCCACTCAGACATATCTGCTGCTTTCTTTCTCCAGGCCTGGACCCCGATCTGTCGCAGATCCATCTCTACATCGTCTAACCATCTCAGTCTGGGTCTGCCTTTAGGTCGTTTTCCCCTGGGGTTCTGTGTGTATGTTTCTATTACTCATCTTCTGCTTGGCATTCGTTCCAAATGGTCCAGCCCTTCTGCCCTTCTTTATCTAAGCCACTATTGTAGGATCTTCAGACGTAACAACAGCATTGGTAAATTTCAGCACACTGACAGGAAACAAAAACTAAAGGAAATACCAGATAAGTTGAACAAAATACCCGATAAGTTGAACAAAATACCAGATAAGTTGAACAAAATACCAGATAAGTTGAACAAAATACCAGATAAGTTGAACAAAATACCAGATAAGTTGAACAAAATACCAGATAAGTTGAACAAAATACCAGATAAGTTGAACGAAATACCAGATAAGTTGAACAAAATACCAGATAAGTTGAAAAAAATACCAGATAAATTGAACAAAATACCAGATAAGTTGAAAAAAATACCAGATAAGTTGAAAAAAATATCAGATAAGTTGAAAAAAAATACCAGATAAGTTGAAAAAAATACCAGATAAGTTGAAAAAAATATCAGATAAGTTGAACAAAATACCAGATAAGTTGAAAAAAATACCAGATAAATTGAACAAAATACCAGATAAGTTGGAAAAAATACCAGATAAGTTGAACAAAATACCAGATAAGTTGAACAAAATATCAAACTTTCACATACTTTCTGGTTACCCAGGAGGAGATTAACGGTAAGATGTCTGGTATTTCTGAAAAGCTATCCGGCAACTCTTATGATGATACATTAATAATTATAAAGTCTTTTTACAAAAAGGCTGAAAGGTTTTCTTTTTTTTTTTAAGATAAGATAAGAATGGGCATTTTTTATAGAGCTTCTATCCATGCTATTAAATTAGCATGCTCAGTGCGCACTTGGTGTGATTTGCAGTGGCAGATGTATTAGCCAAAGAGAAAGGTTTTTAAGTTCTTTTTGAAAGATTCGTTTGTCCCAGATTCTCTCAGTGTCTGAGATTCTTCTTCTTCTTCTTCTATTAGCCAGTCTGCAGAGCTGTTTGCTCTTTTGCAGTCAATGCCAGACAAACATATTTACATGTCTTTTTCAGTTGTTCTATACTGCTATATAGTGTGTTGGTAAAGGTAGGTTGAGGGGGGAGCAAGGTGTGTCTGAGGTCGGTTAGCCCAGGGCACTCAAGCAGGAAGTGGTTCACAGTTTCCTGTGGGCAGTGTCTGAGATAAACTGTTCCATGGAGAAGGCGTCACTCATTCAAATGAGCGCACTTTTTTTGTGTCCATCCAAACAGGGAGTTTTGAGGAGTGACTGAGATGAATAACGCAGTTGCCTAGATGGCTCATGGTGATATAAGCGCTCGAAGATATGAAGGAGCGTTGCCATTTATGCATCCGTAGGTAATGAACATAATTATGTGCTCTATTCGCTTTATCACCGGGAGCCATTGGAGATCCCTTAGTGTTGGGGGAGATATGATCTTGCCTCCTTATTCCCGAAACAATGCGCGCCGCGGTATTCTGCACTCTCTGTAATCCCAGCTGGTTCTGGGGCAAACCCCGCTGACAACTATTGCAGTAATCCAACCTTGACTGGATAAGAGAGACTGCTACGGTATTTTCCGTCCTTCTATTAAGTTGATGTCGCAGCTGACCCAGGGCGCGTAGATGAGACGAACAAGCCACACGAACCACAGCACTGATATGTGGAACCATTGATATTTTATTCTCAATAAAAAGGCCAAGGTGACCCCGCCCCCACCAGCCCATAAACAACCTTGCTACGTAACGTCAAAAATGTATCATAATATGGCCATTTGGAGAGTAAAAAATACTTTTCACTTTTAAGTTTTATTCCTTTAATTTCCGATTGTACATTTACAAATAGTCTGAAAAACTAACTTCCTGTAAGGCCGCCATGTTGTATCCTCACTATTTTCTTTGCGCTCGAGACAATTCAAATGCTTTGTTTGGTTCTTTAAGCGCATGTTAAGACTCTGGAGTGAAATGTTTTTAAATTAGTCACCTAGGGAATTCAGTGAGAATAACTAATATTGTTATAATTTACAAACCTTTTTTTGTTTAGAGATGATAACATGTAGGCCCTATTATGCATATCCGTGGTTTAATTTTAAGTCTAGTCTTGCATTTTGACAAGGGCTTTAAAATCAGGCAACCCTTTCTATGCCCGAATGCCACTAGGGAAGTAGGCAAATTCATGTAAATTTGATCATGAATAAAAAAAACTGTAAAATTGGTGGACGTACGACGCAAAACGGACTTTTTTATAGCGTGTTTTAAATCAAACTGATTTAAGAAATGGTGATACACTTATGATACTTGTGCTTTTTTACTAATTAAAAAAAAAACTCGACGCTCTTATCTTATAATTGCGGACCCTGTAGCCAATGAAGTAGACCAACTACGGCCCACAATTCACACTCACCCACGCGGGTTGACTTTCAATGATCGGCGTTGTGCCCATTTTGTGCTGTCGCTACCAAAAATTAAAAAAAATTCAAGCTAAATATATAGATATTTATTTTGTATGTTATAAAAGTCTAAAGCGCATTTACTAGTCAGAAACTTATTAGTTGGTCAACAAAACAAACTGGGACACGGTTCGAACAACCAAGAGATAGTTGACGTTGACAATTTAAGGCTTACGATATCCGTGATGGACAGTTAATTCGTGATTTGAATCCTGGAGGAAATATGATGCAATGTCCAATGAACATTTACAAACTTCCTCCTCTTTTTCAAACTTTCAAATACATAATAATACTAAAATAATAATACAGCATCTCTATAAATAAAACTCTAGCAAAGGGTTATCCACTTCCAGATTACAGCCCGAATATAGTTTTTTTTTGTTTTTGTTTGGAAAGGGGGGGGGGTTCTCTAGTAGACAGATAGCCTAATAATAATGATTGCTTGACTTATCGGCATGGGGGTAGCTGGCCTTAGGTCATTCACGGCGGTCGCCAGATAAATATTTCTATAACTTTCCTTAGTCCCGTATAACTAAGCCAATTATAAATAAAAATAAACAACGAATGCTTTCTTATGGGCATTTTAATGTTCTCTCGCTCTCTCTCTCTCTCTCTCTGTGTTTACAATGTCCAGTGAAGAAGTGTTGAGAGCTGAAGAGGAGGACGTCGTAGTCTTTGGTACAGAACAAAGCCCGTCTTCGAAATACCAGGGAGACTCCAGACCGGGGACATCCATCGAATAGAGGTCAGCTTCCAGACTCCGGATAAAACTGAGTCAATCACAGCCCTTGGACACGTACAGAAGATTGCTAGTAGACCAGAGACTCTATAAAACTCAGCTTATCACAGCTGTGATACACTAAAAACTGAGTTCATCATTACGTCTATACGTACAAAGATAAGTTTAACACTATGTTTACAATTTAAAAGCCGAGTTTCATTGCTTTTACAACTGATATACTGAGTCGATCACAACGTCAGTAACTAATTTTAAAAATACAATAAATCTCCATGACTAAACAACGGAAGAAATCAAATCCTTTATAACCGATTAATTAACGTCAGACGCAATGGAAAACACATCCGTCTGCGTCCGCGGGGAAAAGGTCATGCCCTACTCGAAGATCTTCATCCCCCTGAACACGTCATCCCCGCCCGGGAATGACCCGGTCTTCGAGATCAGCCTGAAGCTGTCCCTGTACATCCTGGCCATCATAGCGGCTGTCCTGGGCAACAGCGCCCTCATCCTGACCTACACATGCAGCACCAGGTTTCGGACGGTCAGCAACACGTTCATAGTCAACCTGGCCGTGGCCGGTTTAATGGTGGCCTTAATCTGCATGCCTCTGGAGCTGGGCGAGTTCATGACTAAGAACTGGCCTTTTGGGGAACTGCTGTGTAAAGTAAAGCATTTCACTCAAGGTAAGATGGTTGTAATAGTTCTGAGCTTGTTAATGGCGGGATAACCGGCAAGGTGAAAGAAATGCAATCGCAACATCCTATCTTTTGTCTCACTTGAACCTAAAGAAAACCAAATTGGAAATCTTTAAAAAGCCCCCTCTAGGAATCTAAAAACACCCACATTGGAAATCTATACACAGTCGCAATGTAAGAAAGCTCACATTAGGAATCTAGAAATGTCCTAATAAGGGATATTATAAATCCCTAATTTGAAATAAACCTAAGAAAAGAAGGTAACATCTTTTTCTATTTGATAACGACGTATTATGTGGACATTGAAATACCTGTTGGTCATGAGCTTTTAGGTTCGGGACATCCTACCTCGCTCGTCAAGATCTTTTCCTGAACAATTTCTAATTATAATACCGGTATTTTATCTTTATTCGATGAACAATTTCTAATTATAATACCGGTATGTTATCTTTATTCGATTAACAATTTGTAATTATAATACCGGTAGCCTATGTTATCTTTATTCGATGAACAATTTCTAATTATAATACCGGTATGTTATCTTTATTCGATGAACAATTTCTAATTATAATACCGGTATGTTATCTTTATTCGATGAACAATTTCTAATTATAATACCGGTATGTTATCTTTATTCGATGAACAATTTCTAATTATAATACCGGTATGTTATCTTTATTCGATGAACAATTTCTAATTATAATACCGGTATGTTATCTTTATTCGATGAACAATTTTAGTGGGTGTTAATTTTTTGGTGGTTATTTATCTTTCGTTTCCAGAAATAGTGTGTCTTGTTGGCATGTTGACTCACCTGACGATAGCGACGGAGAGATTTCTGAACATTTTCCACCCTTTCAGGGCAATGTGGTCCAAGGGCACTATAGCGAACGGCATCAGTAAGTACTCGCGCTTTCCACTTTCATGGTTCGCCATAGCCAATTGCATTAGTCCAGGGGCTTTCGGCGTCACTTTGGTCCGTAATGTGTCAAATCTGATCCGTCTACGCACGTTTAGATTTTGTCGCTTTTAAAGTTTTGTAACATACAATACCCTTAATCATTTAACTCTAGCCCTAACAAAATATATTAATACATGCCAACATTTACAATGTGATGCTTGTATCGTTTACAATATTTGGAGATGTGACTCAGATGTGTCTGTATTGCAGTATAAAAAAAAGAAAGCGGTGTGTTTCGTAACGCATGAGCGAATGTGTTCATGAGTGAAAATACAATTGCGTCGTTGTATGAACTCCACAGAACGCTAAAGTTTAAAATACATTGACACACAACTTAAATTACAACATGCTCAGGCATATTAATGTAGGCCACATGATTAAAAGTACAGTTGTGAGTTGTTGTTGTTTTGTTTTTATACCAATCAACAAAAAAGAAAATAACAACTATGAAATTGAAATCCTTTTGTTATGCAGCGTTAACTTGGAGCGTTGCCATGGCCACGGCATTTCCGTTGTTCTTTGTGCATACTGAGGTGCAATTGCATTGGCCGGAAGATAATACTGTTGTGTGCGCATGCGTAGCCGTTTGGCCTGAAGTAAGGATTGTTAAATTATATCCTACTGAAGTAAATATAGTTATATATTAATTAGTTGTGCATGTGTAGCCATTAAAATTTGGCCTGAACTAAAGATAGTTTGTTGTAAATATGTTGCCAATGGAATTGAAGTGAAGATATGCTACTGGAAAAGATAGTTAGGTATCCTACTGAATTAAGGATAGTTAAGAAGACTACACATTTGATTACTCGTTGAATTAAAAACAACAACACTACTTTCAGTACTATAAGAACGCGTTGTGCCAGTCATGGAGCCCGATGGAGACTGCGTACCGGTCCTTTCTGGTGCTGGGCATGTACCTGGCGCCGGCCCTGTTCATCACTGCCAGCTACCTGTTGTCCTACCACAAGCTCAAGAACCGGACGTTCCCGGGCAGCAAGCACCTGTCCGAGAATCAGCTGAAGCAAACACTACAGGTACAGCATCGAGGCGCGCGCGCACGACTGCTCGACCTGGCTAGAGCTCAGTTGGTTGGGTGTTGTACGCTTCAGTTGGTTGGGTGTTGTACGCTTCAGTTGGTTGGGTATTGTACGCTCGGTTGGGTGGATGTAGTACAATGTTGTTGTTCTGTAGTTCGACCAATTACCTTTAGAGATAGCGTTTCATTTCAGTGTTGTAGAATTGTTATATAGGCTACACACTAGAGGTGAAATAGGCTACATACTGGAGGTGAATTAGGCTACACACTAGAGGTGAATTAGGCTACACACTAGAGGTGAATTTGGCTACACACTAGAGGTTAATTAGGCTACACACTAGAGGTGAATTAGGCTACACACTAGAGGTGAATTAGGCTACACACTAGAGGTGAATTAGGCTACACACTAGAGGTGAATTAGGCTACATACTAGAGGTGAATTAGGCTACATACTAGAGGTGAATTAGGCTACACACTAGAGGTGAATTAGGCTACACACTAGAGGTGAATTAGACTACACACTAGAGGTGAATTAGGCTACACACTAGAGGTGAATACTGCACTTTCCCTGTATGACATTTTTTCCCGCCGTATGTTTTATTTTTCTCCATTAAATGTGCAATAGCTTGGGTTTTATATTAAGCTTATTGCGTCTTGCTGACTTCAATTGTTACGACGGGTAAGGGAGGTAAATGAGAAGCTCAGCTATAAAAAGAGAATGGGGGTGGTCTGAATACGACTTAGGCCAATAAAATATATTGAGACTCTTGTTGCAGAGGATGGGAACCCGTTGGCCGAGCAGCTCGACTGGCAAACTGAGGATCTTGGGTTAGAATTTTGTGGAAGGCTAAGATTTGGTTCCGGGTCTGGAGGGTGTCCCAGAATCTACCCAGCTCTGATGGGTACCTGACATTAATTGGTGATAAGTGCAAGCGGCTGCGCATTGTGCTGGCCACATAATACCTTCCTATGCCCTGAACTCTTCGTATCCCCTGAAGATAAAATTTGTATGACTGGGGATACTTCACTAGCTGTATCGCCGTAACTATAGAATATGGCGCCTGGTGCGAGGGTTCGAAAACAGCGCCATCTAGAATGTACAGTAGAGATTAGGACAGGGTGCAATGCTGTGTTGATATCATTAGTTTTCGGAACTTGAAGATTTAGTCCACAACCAACCTTACTAACCGTACTAATCTTGTCACCACCACCTCCCCCGGGGGGCTATCGCCTCCCCATCCACCCCTATCTATTTAAGCTACTGTTTTGTTGTTTGTTTATTGTATTTAATGTTTTGAGTATACTGCCCAAACTCTATTGTTATATGTTCAGAGCTACAAGCTGTATTACACTATAGCCGTGGTTTTCTTCATCTGCTGGACGCCGTTTCAGTTGTCAGCCCTGTGGGGTCTACATAGCCGCAAGGTGAGCAGTTGGTTGCAGTCTCTGTATGTGTGTGAGTGTGTGTGTATGTGTGTGTATGTGTATGTGTGTGTCTCTGCGTGTCTGTGTGTGTGTCTGTATGTGTGTGTGTGTGTGTGACTGTCATGTTATCATGTACACATGTTCAGTAATGCAAATAGCCTATCCCCCACCTATATTCTCCCCGTACTCCTTTACCCCTTCTAATGTTCACAGCAGAAATTTTTATCTTTTTTTTCCTCCATCATAAAAATATATGCGAAAATATGCAAATGTATGCTTGGGGTAAATATTCTCGTTGATGACTTGCTTGCAGACAGTTTATATTTACATGCATACATACACATCACTCCTAAGCAGGGGCGAAGCCAGAAATTTTTTCCAGGGGGGGCTAAAGAAATATTTACCAAATACCAGGGGGGGGGGGCTAAACTTTCGCGTGACAAAGATTTAACAAATTTTTAGCAAATTTAGTGCATATTTTAAAAAAATCAGTTGAAAAAATTTTTTTTTTTATTCCAGGGGGGGGGGCTTAGCCCCCCTCAGCCCCCCCTGTGGCTTCGCCCCTGCTCCTAAGCAACACAAATGTAGGGCCTAAAAATTGAAAACAAACTGTTGTCATTTGTAATGCGCATGTCAGACGACCTAGTTATTTATCTATCTTTTTAGCTACCGGTAACAAAAATAGGCAGAGGGTGACCGATATATTATAACATGCAAAAAAAAAAGTTATATTTTCATACCACCTTCTCCTCCTGTTGCTCCTCATACATATTTAGATACCCCCCCTCCCCTCTTTCCCCCACCCATCATGCGTATTAACAGTTTAGCTTCTTTTGCCCCACTTCTTTTTCCATTTTTTTTATCCAAGGCGTGTATGAAACTATTAGTTTTATGTTTTATAGTTTTAAACATTGTGATTGCTTGCAATAATATTGCTTAAGGAAATACAATCGAACGTTACAATTTTATTGTTTTGATCACTAAGATAGAACATCTATAAGCGAAAAAGAAACGAATCAAACCAATTTCAAAAATTGGAATCATTAGACGCGTGATTACATTACGGTAACGACTGATTTTAGTAACGTATGAACGTTTGGTCCGAATCAAATATTAATTAATTAACAATTACATTACAATTCATAGTTGCATATCAATCTTGAATCAGTAGGTCTCTTTAGGCATTTGGGCTTGTCATGTGACTTTAAATCTTATCGACATTCAATGTGTGCCATTATAATACACTTAATACTACCTAATAGACTTTTATAAAAACTGTTTATTTCTTTTATTATTAAATAAAATATTAAAGACGACAGAGTAGACTAAATTATGATTTTATTAGCGAAAGATCTATGGCAGGGGTCGGCAACCTAAGGCGGCGTGCCAGACTTGGCACGAAGGACTATTTTCATTGGCACGCGGAAGACCCCACAAAATGTCACTTCACATCTCTTCTACAGGACACTAAGTGCTTGAGCAGGATGACTTTAGGCTGTTGGCGCGCTGAATGAAATTAAAAATCATACTTTGGCCCACTATTGTCAAAAGTTAGCCGACCCCTGATCTAGGGTATAATTATTATATTTTAGCCATAATAAAAACGTCTTACTTAAATGGGCAAAAAGCTGCTTAGTTCATGAACTGGATAACGACACTATCTGGGCGTAACATGTTTAAAAATACGTTTATAAATAAAGTTAAACGAGTTAACTATCACTAAAACAGGGCATTCTGATTCGGCGATAAACTTAAGACGATATTTGTAAAATATTTTAATTAAGCAATCATTATTCCCCAACTTCAGGTTGTGCGCTAAATCTATAACTTTGCTGCTTCTGTGCTGACAGGTAACAGTTCATACAAAGACTTTGGAAACGAACATAATCTGGGAATATATTGTGACCCTCTTTGCTGATTTCAACTCTGTCGTCAATCCAATACTCATCGCCTGTCTCAGTTACCGTTTCAGGGACGTTATCCGGGAAAGTTTGTCCTTTCCACTTGTGGTCAGAGATTTTGAAGGTATGTATCCGTGTGTCCTTACCACCTGTGGTCAGAGATTTTGAAGGTATGCATCCGTGTGTATTCGTGTGTCCTTACCACTTGTGGTCAGAGATTTTGAACGTATATATCCGTATGTATCCGTGTGTCCTTACCACTTGTGGCCATGGTATTCGAAGGTATGTATTCAGTTTAGATAGATGTAAAAAATGCATTTTACTTTCAGATCCGGGCTTTAATTTAAAATTCATGATTACTATGTGTACGAAATTGGCAATTAAGATTGTTGCCGAAAAATGTTTGGAAGATAACTAGACTCAATTTTCAAAAATGTTAATATCTGATCTTAGTGATGCAAATATTTTGTATTTTTCTCATCAGACTCGTAAATTTCGTAATGGTGTCGGGTATAAAAGTTCGTAATAATTTGTTGAAATTTTCGTAAATACGCATGTTGAGCACATCTCTTTCAGCCTGCCTGTCTATTATACATCCATTTGGCTATCTGATAACTTAGGTGTTGTTTTTTTCGGCCAATCGGTCTGTCTTTTCTTAGCTTATAAAAAAAAAAAATTAAAGAAATAACAAAGACTGGTTATTAGTTCTATGTACTATTTTTTATTTATTTCTTTTTTTACACAGTTGCCTCCGATGAAAGTATTATCATAGAAAAGATCGTTACTGAACAAGATAATAGTAAGTTGTTCTTTTACTTATTTAATAACATTATTCAGAAAGAGCAAGTTATAAGCCTAGCAAATAGCAGCTTTTAAAACTTCTTGACACTTACAATCTTTGGCTGTAACTGGTCCTATTTTCAAATATTGACAATATCACTTACGATGAAACAGATTTGTGCTGCGTACCCAATAATTAAACAAATTTAAAGCCTATTATAAATATCATCATCGCCAATCTACCTACCTGTAAATAGGTCTGTGGTAAATGCCAGACACACACCAGCTCTCCATGCATCCCGGTCCTTCCTGGGCAAGTATCTACAGGTGTCTCCAGTTTTGTTCCATCATGCTGGTGACTGCTTCAAATTCCCTTTCCAGGTCGTTTCTAGTCATCCTCTTTTCCTTTTGACATTATCAATATAATATGTATTCTTAATAATTTTGTAAATATTTGAAAAAATTACAATTTTTACATTTGCCATTTCCGCCCTATCGACCTTTTAATTGCCATTTCTTCCCTTGCCATTTACAACTATAATTTTTCTCAACCATTTTGCAGGTGTCAGTGTTCAGAACAGATGAGCAAACAGCGCTTTGTGCACTCACACATGTAGAACTGTTGACATAGCTGCACAAATATTTTTGACCGCTAAATAAAATATAGATTTTAAAAAAAATTGAATGAAGTATTGTGTTACCATTGAATTGAATTTTTGAAACTTAAAAAAAAAAACTTGTAGAAACACTCTCTTTCAGAATGTAGTCCATATTGATTCCCCAAGAACTCTGAGCAGACTTGAGACTTGCCGCGTATTGTATCCGAGTAACTAGATCCCACCTCCCTCCATTTTTACGCTCGACCATCCTCGTCTCCAGGTTGTTATCTAGAATAAGTTCACCATCTAAAATTCTAAATCTTCGTCGTTTTCAACATGTGACTATGATGATCACACTGAATCTGTCTGTTATGATAGGTAAATTGTAAAGTAATGCAAACTTATATTATGAAATCAATTTGTGTTGTTTGTTGAATGCGTGCATCTTGGCGCCACGCATAAAGCAATTCTGGATTTTTAAAAAATGAATCAACTGAAATGAGGATATACAATCTAAAATATTACAAGCGGGATACTATCTACCACGGGTTGGTATTGTTGTTTCAGGCACACTACTGACAGTGTGCCAAGTTGCTAGTGACTAATAATGAAAAAAAGCAGTTCAATATTGCAATATAATTTAAACCTAGATCAGGGCCGGATCTATGGTTGCTAGCGCCCTGGGCAAGCAGAGGGAACATCAACGCACCCACCCTTTTCCCAAGATCTTTAAAAATAGGTGGGCAGGGAGGGAACCGGTGATAATGCTAGAAATTTGACATCCTATCATCTTTACATGTACTCTCTGCCCTCTCTCTCTCCCTCTCACTCTCTCTCCCTCCCTCTCTTTCTTAATCATTTTCAAGACAAGTCAGATTAAAAATACATATAATATCCCATGTATTTATTCTGTTACTTTACACATTGAACCTCCCCCCTCACACCTCGCCAATGCACGTAAATGGGTAATTTCCCCATGCCTTGAGCCGGCACTGATCTGGGCCGATGTCCTGTTCTATTTTCATATATATGCAAAGACATATATATATATATATATCACATAGAAACATATAGCCTACATACAACGACATATAAAACAACCACTCTAAGGACCAGATAAACTGAATGATAACAAGCAACGGATTTCTCTGCTATCATTATGAGAATTAAACAAAACACGTTAGGTAGATATTGTAAATGTGTTAATGATAATCAGACTTTTGACACATCATAAGTCCTGCTGATTAACCGACACACTATTTGGACGGAATGCATTCATTGATAACTAGACTTGATCCAGTGGTATACATTTAGAAGACAGACATATGGGAACAGATTTCTTGATTTAGACGTCAACAAATACCTTGAATGATGGGGTTTAACAATCCTGTATTGCTGTTAGTTGTTGTATTAGGATCATCGACAGGTAAATATGTGTTGTTTTTAAAGTTTTTTTGGTTTGGTGGTTATTTTTTTAAAAACTAGTTTACTTCTCCGTTTAAACACAATTTTTAAGATTTTTCATTTATCCAAATCAAATGGTTTATGAATCTTCACCTGTTCACCTAACAATATAAAATTATCTGAGATTTAACACTTATCCATATCCCAATTACTCTGTTCCATTTAACTATTGGAATAAAACATAATTAATGCCAAATTTTAAAAGCTTAAAAATGAATGTATAATTATAGGCGTATTTTAATTTCTTTAAAAAAAAATAAAACACAGAAGTACCGCCGACCAAAGGTAAACAGTTCTAGTTTAACATGATTAGTTGAACTCACCTTTGGCGGGTGTCGTTAACATAATAATCTCACTCTCAACTTTGTTTTGTATGCTTAAAAACATTTCTTCTTTTTTTTTTTTATAAGGATAAACTTTTCAGTGTTAAGTTATTGGTTCATTCGCACCGCTACAGATGTTTGCTTTATTTTGAATTTAACAAATCGATTCATCTTAATTAAACCTTTTATTAATAAATACTAATAATTTTCATTCTTTTTATTTTTGCTGAATAGATAGCTTGGTTGTTGTAGTTGTTCTATGCTTTTTTTAAATAATTATTGTTGTTGCTAATTTCAAATTGTTACAGTTGTTAAATAAATTGTTTTTAGTTCTTTTTTATCCAGATATCAAAGTATATAATAGAAACTATTTTATGTAAAGTTATTGAAAGCCTTAACTAAAATATGTCTATACTATATAATAGAGTTGTATAATTTATTTATATAGACATCTATATTGTATAATTTAAAATTCAAATTAAATTTTTTTGTTTGCATTTCATTTTAATTTTTCAGTTTTGCCAGTCATTAATGCCAACTCAAACTCGAACCCATTACAATTTGAACAAATCGGGGTAATTATTTATCATTGTCCTTAGTTTTTAAGCCACACAATGTTCTAATTACAAATTACATGAAAAACATTAATTACATATGTAAAATTCCTTTTTTGTAATTGCTTTTTAAAAACAGAATAAAACCGAATTGTGTTATCTCTGTCTTGTACTTATGGAGAAACTGGAATTTGCCATTGAACAAAACACTTCCACTGCAGTAATAAACTCAACACTGTACAAGATCTGCAACATGACAACTGGAGAATTCCGTGAAGAGGTCGGTAGTTAGTCAGTGTATATAAGGTTCAATAAGTACATTTACGTGTTGATAAATTATATGTAAAAAAAAAACTCTTGATCATGCACAATTTGCATTTAGCTGTGATACTATTTAGTTCGTTATTTAAATATCATTGTTTGGTATTTTTTTAACGCTAAAAAAAAGTGTCGAACTTCTATTTATTATTTATTTAATATTTAAAACTTTTTTTAAAAATAAATGTGTTTAAAAAAAGCTGATAGAAGTGAAAAATAAATTCGCCAAAAGATCAAAATCACTTTGGTACTATTCTTTTTACTACTACTGAATAGAATTTCAATATATAACAAACAGTAACTCCACCTTATTATTAAACGGTCTTTTGATATCTTTTTGTCGGAAATCTGCAATGCACAAACTAGCCTTTTAAATCAATATTTCTAAACGTAGATCTGTTCATAATGCTGAAATATTTCATTAGGTATCTTTAGTTAACATTTCGGTGTCATATAGTCATAGGCCTTTTTTTTTTCATTATCATATGTCTTGTCAAGGAATAATGGTTAACTTG
Source organism: Anisus vortex (assembly GCA_949126835.1). Lineage (NCBI taxonomy): Eukaryota > Metazoa > Mollusca > Gastropoda > Planorbidae > Anisus > Anisus vortex. The sequence continues at coordinate 41,159,189 of OX421494.1, read as the reverse complement.
CATCTTGACATAGTGAGATTTTGTTGGCTTATTACCTTACGAAAGTACGCCGATACTTCGATTTTGATATTCCCTGCCGTGTCTCTGTGAATTATGCATGGCCAGCTAATTCACCTGGTTTTGCCTGAGATTATTATGTAAAACTTTGGGCAAAATATTGTAAAAAAAAACTTAAGCCTTCTAAAACAAATAATATTTATAACAATACATCAAATAAAGTTATTGAATTTATTTTAAAAAGGTTTTCATTTATGGACGTAATACGTTAAAGAATACACATGCTGCTTAAAAATGAATTTTTAAATGTAATAAAAACAAAAGCTATCAAACATAAAGTAAGCCTAAACATCAATACAGTGTTTCATGATGTTACTCATGACTGTATGTTGCCCTGGATTCTGGTAATACGGCGATTAGAACTCTCTAGTTCCAGCATTATTCTATGTGCAGCCAATATATTAACTCTTAAGAACCCATACGACGATTCAATCGTCGATTGGATTTGGCTAAAACGCCTAAGTGACGAGTGAATCGTTCCTTGTGTGTACGTACGCTTAGACCCTAAAAGCTCCGAACACAAACAATTTATACGGATTTTTTTCATTAATACACATTCCCGGATGAAAAACCAAGCGAAGTAACTCTAATTTTTTTTAGTTTAAGCCATTTTTAGCGTAAACACGATGAAAATGGATAGGTCATCGTAGGCTGAGAACTAACGCTTCGACGGAGCGCCGTAGGTCTACACACGGCAATTTAAAATTATTTTTTTAGACAATGAATTAGACGTTAGTGACAACTATTTTATTTTAACTAGTCATTCTTAAACTGAAAATGACTGTAGTGAAGCTAACAGGGAAAATGATGAAGCTAGCCTACTCATTTCTCAATCATCAACTACATCACAGTCAGCTGATTGATAACTGATAGCCCAATTGTAAAATTCTAACATACCCTTTGTCCATTTTGAAAGGAAATATTAATAATTAACAAAAAGAAACCATACATATTTAGTATCATTTTAAAGGTTAATAAATTTTCTTTTCATCTAATATAATTACAAAATGGCGTTTGTTGAATTTTATCAATAAAAATGTTTTTATTCTGTTTATTTGTTGGTCGTTTTTGGTGTCTTTAAAAAAAGGTTAGATTTTTAACAAAAACTACAGAAATATCAAAGTATAAAATAACAAAATATGTATATCACTAAAAGGGTATTTTGATTCCCTACACAATGATACCACATACATACAGTAATTGTTTTGAAATATTAGAGAAATAAATATTTTCTAATACTACCCAGTTAAAAAAAAATCCAAGGGAAAAAAATTCAGGCAAAACGTGAAAAAAATAAAGGCTTTTAAGAGTTAAGACCTTTATTTTTACGTAGAGGTTGGAGGGAGCATACTTTAATTGGAAGATTAGAAACCGATTTACAACTGTCTCATAAAATACCGGATGATCATGCCGGTTCTTACGTCCATTGCGTAACAATGTTATAGGGTGGACCAAGGGAGGTACGCCAAGTTCCTGTCCGAAACTAGCTAGTCCGCTGCACGCCAATGAGGTTGTAAGTTGTATATTTACACTTGTATCATTCACTCACACGAGGCGTTCATAAAAATACTTAACACTCCAGGAACAGTAAAATATATAGATAAGTTTATTCACACACATATATTTTTATGTCCTCACAATTCATAAGAATATCCATGCACAATGATATCTGTATATATATATATATTCACTCAATAGCATTGCAATTTGTATAATCGAATTTACAGAATAGATTCACAGAGATCTCTCATATTATGTCCATTACAAAATCTCCACATAAAATACAGCTCCTCTCTCTACAAAAGCTGAATGCCCACTACCCTACCAATGTCAAGTCTCGTAACCTTTTCTCCGATCTTTTCTAACCTAACACGTGAATTAACAACACAACTGCGCAATTATTATAGTCTCCGTCTGCCTTTGCTATCCAAGGTCAAGGTCTACTCTTCTTTTCATTGGTTATCTCTCTTTGACCATAGACTATTTATTATGTTCTATTTCAATCACTGACACACCCCCCTTGCCCATAAATAAAATGACATTCATGGCATTTTTATATCCAAAACATAATTAATACATCCATATAAGTCATAAATCAATACATAGATTATGTTATATATAAATAAATCATACATGTAATAATATTTGTTAGTATAGTTTGTTAGTTATTATTAGTAGACATGTTAGTAAGTGTATTTATGTACAATGAGTTTGTGACTGTTTACATGGCTAATCTTGACAATATGTCAGGTATGTGATTGTCTGTCCCTTTAATACTTTGTATGTTAAATTGGTAATCACTAAGTTTCATTGCAAATTTATTGATCCTATTATTGTTCACGTTGCTCACATTGAAATTAATCAAAGGTTTGTGATCTGTAAATATTGTAAATTTACGACCTAACAAATATCTTCTTAGTTTAGTTACTGCCCATACAATGGCCAAACCTTTCAACTCAATTACAGAGTACTTTTCCTCTGCTTTTGTCAGTGATCTACTTATATACAATGCTGGTTTGTAAATACCCATAATTTTCTTTTCTTTTTTATTTGTCATATTACTATTTTCCTCCAGACAATGTTTCATTAAACATGCACCAAGACCTTGCCTAGAGGCATCAGTAGCTAAAATGATTGTATCTTTAGCTGAAATGGTAGTTAAAATTGGTTCTTTAGAAAATAGTATTTTTAAATTTTGCATTGCTTTTTCACATTCTGAAGTCCAATTAATTTTTGTATTAGATTGACCTTTTCTTGTTAAATTTACAAGTGGTTTTACTATTTGACTGTAATTTTCAATGAAATCTCTATAGTAACCAAATAGTCCTAACAAAGCTCTGACTTGTTTTTTTGTTTCAGGCTTCTTTATGTTCAACATTTTTTCTTGCATCCTATCAATTGGTTGTATTGCCTGATCTTTAAATTTATGTCCTAAAAATTCAATTTCATTCTGAGCTAATTTCATCTTTTGTGGTGAAATAGTTAGATTATGTTCAGCTAGTATTGCTAACAATTCTTCTAAAACTTTCAAATGTTGTTCCCAAGTCTCAGTGAATATGCAAATATCATCTACATAATGAACAATATTAGGATGTCTAGGTATTATTTTGCGCATCATTTTAGTAAATGTTGCAGTACTATTAATCAATCCGAAAGGCATTACATTCCATTCATATAATCCTTGATCTGTTGTAAATGCCGTGTATTGTTTAGATTGTTCCTGCATAGGAATTTGCCAAAATCCTCTAGTTAAATCTAAGGTAGAGAATATTTTTCCTTTCCCTATCTCATTAACAATGTCTTCTATATTAGCTAAGCCTTCCTGATCTATTTTTGTAACTGCATTCAGTTTTCGATAATCACAGCATAATCTAATGCTATTATCTTTCTTCTTTACTATCACCATAGGTGATGAAATTTGTGATATCGATTTGCGTATCAGCCCTTCTTTTAACAATGTATCTAACTCTTTCTCAACATTTGCTTTCTGCATTTGGGGTACCTGATATACTTTGGCTCTAAAATGTGTTTCATCATTTAATTCTATACAGTGTTCTATTGTCTCTGTATGACCAGGTTTGTCTGAAATTACTTTTTCAAATTTCTTTAATATTTCCTTCACTTCTTTGATTTGTAATTCTTTTAAATGAGCTAAAGAAATGTCTTTATAGCTTTTAGTATTGCTATTTTGTAGTACATTACAATTTTGCACTTGTGAAACATTTGTGTCATCATTCAGTTTTATCACTACATAATCTTCACTACTATTTTCAGACGTCACATTATGTTCAATTTTGTTAATGTTTTCAGCTGTCACTGAATATTTTCTAAGATCTTTGATATGAAATTTTCTTATAGAGTCTTTTACAGAGATTTCATATGAAACTGTATTAATTCTTTTTTTAACAGTATATGGACCATGCCATTCCTTATTACTATTTGTTGGTGTTGGTGAAAAAACCAATACTAGATCATTAGGTTTCAAGGTTCTCAAATACCTATGTTTGTTTTTTATTTCTCTTTGTTTTTGTCCTGACATTTTTAAATTTTCATTGGCTATTTTATTTACATAACCAAGTTGAGATTTTAAATCTTCAATATACTCTTCTGTATTATACTCAATGTCATCATTATCAAGTATTGTATTTTTGAAATTGTCCAAAGGACTATTGGCTTGTCTTCCAAACATTAGTTCAAATGGTGAATAATTAGTTGTCTGGTGTATAGCATTACGATATGCAAACAAAAGCATAGGTAAATAAACATCCCATTCCATTAGGCTTATCTATACAGTATTTTTGGATCATTAGTTTAAATGTCTGGTTAAATCTCTCCACACATCCATTCGACTGTGGATGATATCGAGTGGAAAATATCTGGGTTATTTCTAGCAATTCATGGAATGCTTTAGTTAAATTGGAAACAAACTGTGTCCCATTGTCACTTAATATGTCCCTAGGAAAACCATACTTTGTAAATACGGACAACAAAGCCGTACAAATGCGTTCAGATGTTATGTCTTTCACAGACCTGCCTACCCGTACGCTTTGGGCGTATTTTCGTACGCTTTAGGATACAAAATACGGCTGTTACACCGAGCGTCTTAAAAATACGACTTCTTGAATAAAAAAATATGATTTCGCAATTTTTCGTTTTATTTCTATTCTTTTCGGTAATTAGACGATCACTAAACCGCAGTTACATAAAACCGATGTTTTGATTGGTCGAAAATGGATATCCTCTGTTTCAATGCCTAACTTGTTACACGGCGCGGCGACCTTGACCTGATATCCTTTTTTTCCTCTCTCGCAAATATCCTAATTCGGCGATCAAAAGTATGGTTGACAGCAAACTTACACAGCGTGCACGAAATCATGAAACAGATGAAGAAGCTTCCGATTCTGCTCCGAGTAAAAAAGCGAAGGGGTAGGCTATTCTGCTTGGGTGCAAGAGTTTAGAGTGCCGGCTATCGGCCAATTTAAGTTTTGGGAAACTATAAATGATCAACTTTTTTCTTTCATGAAAACCTAAAAGGCGAAATAAAACGCATGTGTGATTCTATATTTATTTTAAGGTCAGGGTTTCCCCAGTTTTTTGCTTTCGTGGCCCGGTAATTTGTATAGGCCTACTCGTGCCTCCGGAGTTTTACAAACTTTTTTTTTGCGCAATCCCGTAATGTAGCTTTTTTTGGACCCTGTAGTTTCATAGGCTATAGTCTAGAACTATATAAATCTCCAAGAAGTCAACGTTTTTATGGTCTGACACGGCAATCGGTAATAAGCCTACTTCACGCGAATTTGTTTTTAGGTCAATCTGTACGTCACGCACGCTTTACTCGCGGCTTTCTTTTAAATTCTTGACGTTTTATTTTACTAACGGAGAGATTAAAACTCGTTGTTTTCATTACAATAAAACTTTTGTTTATCAGCCTACTAAATCGAAAGCAACTATTTATTATTAGACTTGATCTCGGCTCAACGTCGGGGTTTCAATTATTGCTATCAATGATTCAATGATGTAAAATCGTCACTATAAACTTGTTTTTGTACAACACGGAGCTCGCTGTAGGCATACACGGCGCGGCGACCTTGACCTGATATCCTTTTTTTCCTCTCTCGCAAATGTCCAAAGTATGACAGCGTGCACGAAATCATGAAACAGATGACGAAGAAGCTTCCGAGTCTGCTTCGAGTAAAAAAGCGAAGGTGTATTCTGCTCGGAAGCAAAAGTTTATAAATAAATATTCTATGAAATATAAGTACTTACATGTGTCATTGAAAAGTGACACATCGGCACACTGCACTATTTGTCATATCGACTTCTTGGTGAAACACGGAGGGCTCTATGACTGTAAGAGACATGACGAATCGGAGTCGCACCAGAAACTGGCTGTTGAGAAAGAAAAGTCTAGACCTACACAAAATATTAAATCTTTTCTTATGAAGCCTGAGCCCGTCGCTGGGGAGGAGCAACTTCAGCGTGACGTGACTCGTGCAGAAGCAATGATTTGCAACATCATTGTTGACAATAACTTGTCGCTGTCGTGCTCTGATGTGCTGACAAAGGCTGTGGCGTCGATGTTGACTTGTTGATGCATGCAGAAGTGGCAGACGTCAAATTGCAGGAGTCTTGCAGTTTCAGCAATGTGGAATTCATCATCAACAGATTTCCTGTCCTGGTCACCAACACCTCACTAGACAAAGTTGCTGAGCAGGTCTGCCTATATCAATCTACTGATGTGTCAGGGTGCATCAAGGACAGAATTGGTTTTCTATTGCTGAAATGAAGCATGAAGATACTGACAGCTTGATGTTTGGAGACTTGGCGAATGTGATGCTGGGGCTTCTCACCATACCACACAGCAGTGCCCAATGCGAACGTGTTTTCAGCTGTGTCAAGAAGAACCGGACACCCCAGCGTTCCTCAATGTCTGACCAGACCATGGAGAGCCTTCTGGTGCTCAAGTCCCGGCCAGTGGGCATTTTGGAGTCTGTAAAGGCTCTTAATGATAAAGACTTAAAAGTGCTGAAAGGGGCATACTATCAGAGTCTAAAGAAGAATGACCAAACTAGCTGAAGTAGCCAAATGAAACAACTGTTTAAATTTTAATTACTATTATTTTGAATAATTGGTGCGATAGATGACAATTATTATTGCATAGTACACTTGACCTCGGAAAAGTACACTTTAGCCCTCTCAAGAATACTCCAAGCGTTTTTCCAGAGTAGACAGGTCTGCTTTCAGTGGAATAACCTCTACCCATTTTGTGGCTAAGTCAATGATAACTAAAGCAAATCTGTTTTTACTAGTTTTAGTCATTGTCATGGGACCTATTATGTCTATTGCAACCTTATGAAATGGTATTCCTATCACATTAAATTCTTGAATGGGAGCTATGTGAGTAGATGTGTTCTTATTTTTTTTTTAAACAACTATTACAACATTCTTTTATGTGCTGTTGAATGTCTCTTTTCATTCCCTTCCACCAAAAATTTCTTTTTACTGTATGGTACGTCTTATCTGTACCTAAATGTCCACTTAGTGGTTTACTATGTCCAGCTACAATTATTGTATTTACTAATGTCTTGGGAACTATTATCTGCTCTTCTCTGTTATGCATTTGTGCATCTATATTGAATCGAATAACTATTCCATTCTTTATCTCTGCACCTTTATTCTTTTTGAATTCACCTTCTTTAGTATTTGTTTTATTTTTTAACAATTTATTTATATAGTCATCTTTTTTCTGTTCAGCTTGTAACAATTGATGAGTTATTTTACCCATTTCAAGCACTGTTTTTTCATTATGCTTTACAGTGTTTATTTCAGCAAATGTTTGTTTCTTTACCTGATTCTTTTCATGATTACTTATTTCTGGTTTATATGTCTCTTTCTTGCTAATAGCTACAGTTAAATGTTTGTTTAAGACATCTTTTTGTTTTTCATAGTTATCCAAATGATCATTTGCTATCTTTAAAGCTTTATCATGATTTCTGACATGCTGAGTCAAAATTATAGATTTCAATTCACAAGGAACATTCAATTCATTACAGACATTTTCAAACTCATCTATGTATTGACCAATTTGTTGCGTACCATTCCAATTATGGAAGTTATTTTCTTTACTTTTTAGTTTCACAGGTTCCAACATATTTATCCATTCATGTGATTGAACATTATTTGACTTCAAAATGCATAGATTTTGAGATAGTGTACTGATGGGATCATTATTGAATTCATTCAAAGTCATAGGATTCTGAATTTCTTTTATATCTAGTCTATTCCTAATCCATTCTTCAAAAATTTGTACTGAATTGTCTGGTTTAACATTGGTTGCATTACCTATGATAAGTGGAGCGGTGCATTTGGGCATTACGACAGCTTTTACTTTCCCTGCGATCCAAGGGGTGTCAACTAAAATATTTGCACATTTGCATGTAATGGAACTCCCATCACCTAGTGTAACTACTTCTATGTCATCAATATATTGATCAGACTCAACTAGATTAGCTTGTACTATTAAGCACGAGCACTCAGTGTCTCTCAATGTCATGGTCTGAATGTGATTAACATAAGAAGGGAACAAGTATAACTGTCCACCTGCTTCATGCATGTTAGTAAAGTATTTTCCAGTATTAGCCTGTGGTGCTACAGTTGAAAAATTGTTACTTTGAGAAAAGTTACTGTCAAACAATTGTTTAGGTTCAGTTTGTTGGCCCTGAAACGGTGATGAACAATTATAAGATATATGCCCATAACCCTGACAATTATAACATCTTATTGATGTAGGATTATCATTGACCCTATTGCTATTGCCTCTAGACTGATTGTAAAAACCCCTACTATTATTGCCACTATAATAGCCTCTGTTGTTGTTACCTCTAGTTTGTTTAAAGTAACCTCTATTATTATTATAGTAACCTCTATTATTGTTGTTACCTCTATTGAAAAATCTACCATTATTTTGGTTATTAGAATTAGTGTTTCTTGTGGGTGACAAACTATGTCTTCTGAAAGGATAGTTAGTGTTCCTAGCATTACTCTTATTTTGGTTTCTTGGTCTGTTGTCCTGATTTTGATATGCATTGAAAACATTCAAGTTGTTTTCAAAAGCATTTAACTCATTTGTATCTTCATTTTTACTAAGTGCCACACCAGGATGACTGTCCTTGTAATTATTTAAGGCTGTTTTTAATTCCTCTACATTTCTAATGTTTCTTTCTTTAAGATATGTAAATAGTTCTGGAGTGGCCATTGTGAGAATTTTATCAATAATTATCATGTCTAATATATGTCTGGGATTATTTATGTCCACTTTACTTAGTGTTAACCATTTTTCTAGGTATTGGCTTATGTCATTAATGAACCTATCAGTGTTGTCACTAGCTTCCAGTCTAACCTTATGAAATTGTTTTCTATAATGATCAGGTGTAAAATTATAAAAATTGAACATTGCTGCTTTTATTTGATCATATGTTCTACCAATTCCTTCACCTACTGCTTTTAGTCGCTTTTCTTTAACTGCTCCTAATAATTTAGCAGCCCATTTATCTTTTGATAAGTTATTAGCTATACAATTTTCCTCAAAAATAGATAAGAAACTATCTAAATTATTTTCATTTCCATCAAAGGGCTGTACGTTAAATTTGTCATTAACCTTATGATGGTTGTAAGATTCTGTGACCTTCATTTTTCCTAACTCTAATTCAGTTTCATACCTTTTATGTTCTAATTCTGTGTGGTGAGTTATTTTCAATTTTTCAATTTCTGTTTGTTGAGCTAGTTTTAGTTTTTCAAATTCTCTATCTTCAGCTATTTTTAGTTTCTCAATTTCTTTAGCTCTTGAGTCAATTTCTGTTTGTTGAGCTATTTTTAGTTTTTCAAATTCTCTATCTTCAGCTCTTTTATCTCTTTCCTTATTTTCTATCTCTTTTTGTTCTTGTTTTTGTGCTAAAGTCCAAGCCTGAACTTTTTCTTCAATAAATTTCATCATGTCTTTTTTTTCTATTTCATATTCCATAGCTAATTCTTTAGCCCTGGCATACATTTGTGCATTAGTTTTAAACGAAGCCATTTTTTTTTTATTTGCTTATTTGTCCAGTGTTATTATGTATTTCTTATTACACAATTTTTAAAGTATGTTTTATTTATTACACAAATTCAATTTATTTGTACTGTGACCAACTTAATCATATACTGATATGACTAATAACACAGATTCTATATATTAGTTATACTAAAATGTGACCCAATGATAATCAAAGCTTGATGACTTACATGATTATTTGTTCACATTTATATTTTTATAGAGTTCGTCAAAGCTTGATGACTTATATGACTAGTCTCTTTCTTGACCTAATCACACTAAGTTCCTACGGTAGGACAATAAATGTGCAATGATAAAATAATTTATTTACTCACCATAAATTACTTGAGTCAAATGAAAGTTCAACTTCTGGACCACCCCAAAATTTACTATGTGTTACAAAGTAGTAATTGTGACTATTTATACAATGTACTGAATCTGTATGTGCGCAATATTATGTTACCTCACAACTATGTTATTGCATCTTATAAAAGAATTCAAAAATTAATTATATTATTTACAGTATCTAAAGTTATTTGCATAAAAATTATTTCTTAGTACCCTGTCATGCTAAGACATTATCTTACACATAATGGATTTGCTCTAACAAGTTTACAAATTTAACATATAAAATGCATATGAACACAAAACAAAAATAATTGCTGTTTTAAATAGACAATACTAAGAGGAATTCAACAAAAGAATTACAATATATAAACATTGACCAAACAATATGATGTTTTAATAACAATACAACAATTATTTACGATCACAAACAAGACTTACACAGCTAACGACTATATTTGTAAATAAAACAAATATCCCTATAGAATCATCTACATTAAAACCTCGAAAAGAAACAGAATTAGAGTAAAGACAGAAGTAAAAGTATTGAGGTCTTAACATAGACTACCTCCAACCTCCCACACATATATATTGTATACATATAACATGAAATTATCGTATTTAACAAAGTAACATAAGAAAGAAAAGATAGTAATGATCAGTGTCAGTTTCTTCAATGACTTGATGTAATGTTACACAATATTCCGACTATGAAGAGTCTGAAAGTATATCCATGTATGACTAGCATACGGTAGGCACACTATGACAATTGTGTGATCTGTCTTCACTTCACGTGAAATCTGCCATCTCCGATGTGGACTGGATATTTAAAATAGGTACTGTGTATATCACAAGATCTTTACATCTGACTTCCGGCTAATCTGTTTATTGACATTCACTGTCACGTCGGGATGTATATGTATAATAAAACAATTAGTCAAAGTTAAAGTTGAACTGCAGTTATGTTGAAACAAGGAGACTTCCAATCACAACAGTGCGCCGCCATTTTGTTTATCTAGTGTCCGCCATCTTGTGTGACGTCATTGCTTCACTTCATAGCATATTGTAAAATGTTACAGAGTCTAGATTCAGAAGCTTTTTGTTTAAAAATGTTCCTTGCGTGATAATTCAATTTTTCATGATCAACGATTGATCACAAAGAAATTCATACGACAGCTCTCCACGTTCCACGTAATCCAAATATAATCTTGAAAAAAAAATATTAATTCCAGCGTCGGCACCTTTGAAAAATGCAATGTGGGTTGATATGTAGAGCGCCACGTGCACCCACCTTTTTGTTGCTTGTTGTGCCGCCTATGTATCTACTGACTTTTACAAGTCTTACTGCAGTGTCTTCGTTTCCTGTTATCCTGAATATGGCTTTATACAGTGTTGATTAAATCTTGATTACTATCTTTAGAAATCGTCCATTAAATTCTGCCATCCAACAGCAAATCATATATTTTCTGAGAGATGTTTTAGCGTTCTCTCTAACGATTTTATGACCAGGTTGACTGGTTGAATAGTTTGCTGAATAGTTTGCTTGAGAGAGTTGACAATTTGAAAATCAGACTTTACCTTCTAAGATTTGTTCTTGTGGAAGCATTTCATTATGTTGTAGCGTAGTAGTTTAGTAGTTGCCGTTCACCGCTGCGACCAGTTGTAAGTTGTATATTTAGACTTGTATCATTCACTCACACGAGGCGTTCATAAAAATACTTAACACCCCAGGAACAGTAAAATATATAGATAAGTTTATTCACACACATATATTTTTATGTCCTCACAATTCATATGAATATCCATGCACAATTATATCTGTATATATATATATATTCACTCAATAGCATTGCAATTTGTATAATCGAATTTACAGAATAGATTCACAGAGATCTCTCATATTATGTCCATTACAAAATCTCCACATAAAATACAGCTCCTCTCTCTACAAAAGCTGAATGCCCACTACCCAACCAATGTCAAGTCTCGTAACCTTTTCTCCGATCTTTTCTAACCTAACACGTGAATTAACAACACAACTGCGCAATTATTATAGTCTCCGTCTGCCTTTGCTATCCAAGGTCAAGGTCTACTCTTCTTTTCATTGGTTATCTCTCTTTGACCATAGACTATTTATTATGTTCTATTTCAATCACTGACAGAGGTGTGTTGCGTAACATAGGGTACGGTCTGCGCAGTACATTTCAGTCTCTACCTCTGCGAAATTCCTTTCGGATCATTATTGTGGTGGCTCGCTCGTATACCTGAACTGTCGCCCGGTAGCACAAATCCCAGACTGTATGTCTGGACATCCAGTAACCAGAGCGGGTTGAGACGGGCTGTTGTGCTCATTGCTTCCTCCCCACATAGTCTTGGAGCCTCGCGGAAGTTCAATGATCCTCGGACACGCAACAAAGGGTTATCTCCCATGCGTTCGCCCACCGGTGTGCTCTCATTGAAAGCGTATCGGTGGTTTACACACTTCGGCAAACTATGAGGCCCATGTTTACAGAAGTGATATTGGAAACCAGAATTACCTAGATATTACGTAACAGAAAACTAAAATATCCGATTACAGACGCACCAATCATAGCTAAGCTATTAGATAACAAGTAACTTAAAAATAGCAACCAGACGATAGGCTATACCCGTCACCAAATACATGTATAGCTAAAGAATATAGATATCCGAATCAGCTATATTATTAGTTACCGATAATAGCAAACAATTATCAACGACAAGAAAAAGCTCAAGTTTCACTTTACCAGAAGTAGCAAAGGGAATTTCAACTCACAATTAATCATTCAATTTGATTATAGGTTCGATTTAATACTATAAAAAAACTATTAAAAAAAACCAACTACAACAGCACAAAAATACTAACTTGTTCTCCTTGTGCGTTGATAGTGTATTCAGTCTATACCCTGGATCCTGCAAGAGCTACAGTCTGGATTCAATCCACAAACAGCGTGCATGAAGCTGACATTATGCTCTAGTGGTTCAGGTAAATCTACATGTCATTCGTTGATTACATACAAGTGAGCACTGAATTAAATACTAATAACATGAAATGTGTGTTCGTTTGCCACATATAGATCTGCAACGAAAAAAACACAAATTTAACTTCCGCACATTCGGTGAATTCCACACACAGAAGAGACTCCTATTATCTAAGGCTGCAACCCAAACTTATACCGTGGGACAAAATTCAGTTCAGTTCTAGCACATAGATGTAAAGCTCAAGGCCCGCGGGTCACATCTGGCCTTTCATACAATTATTTCCTGCATGTGAGATAATTAATATTGTTGTTTAAAAAACTGTACTAAATTGAGATTTTATAAATGAATGTTTATCCAGCTCAGCCCACAACATTAACTTAAATGTTTTGTTTCATGTGCTGTTGAGTTTGACACCCCTGCACTAGCATGTCGTAGCTTCTAGAACACGGCAGCTGGTATAGATTGCTATTCCAAAAGTATCTAGCCCGAGACCAGATCAAACGGCCAGTTTCTTTTTTTTTAAATCCGTATCTGGAAGTTATTCCCGAGACTACAGAGCTCTGATGCTGGAAGTTATTCCCGAGACTACACAGCTCTGGTGGGTGCCTGTCATTAGTTAGGGAAAAAAGGTAAAGACGGCTGGGCATTGTACTGGCCACACAATTTCATTGTATGCTAAGAAAACGAATGAGAGAAATTTCACTAGCTCATAAGATAAGCATGGTCTGATCGGAGATTCATTTGTACTTTTTTTAACCAGTGCAAAGGTAAGGCAATATTACTTTTGTTTCCTCAAAAGTTTTCGAAAATGATATAGAGACATTTAATAACAATTATGTTTAACCAAAAATTCATAAAATTATTGAAAATATCAATAAAATATATTCATAATGTGTTAAGGATGTAGTTGTTTGTTGTTGTTTTGAATTCTCGGTCTCTACACAATGTTGTTTTAGGAAAGTTAAAGAAAATAAAGAGAAGATCGCCAGATGCTGTAGGCGTCAAGGAATGCAATGGTTCAGTCTGTGCCTTTAACAAGTGCCAATTGTGCAAGACGATTCTAAGCGTGGTGGACAAAGATCTATACAAAGATGAAGTAAGTAGATTCTTTACCTGTACAAAGTACAGCACCACTACAAATTACTTGTTTATTCCCTTGTCGAAAGTAAGTAATGAATTCGCCTGTATAGTAAAAAGTAAGTATTTACTGTATTCACCTTCGCTGACATAATGTATAAAAGTGTTCCTAATATAATTTCTATTGAAGTCTTACAAACTACTGCTAAATGCATGGGTCTCTCTAGTTATATATTTTGTTTTTATTTATGCGTATGTATGTATTCTATATTTTTTTAATTTAATCAGGCCACTTTGATATCTAATGTCGACAAACTGTGCCACCGACTTCCACCACCGGCAGATATGACAGTAAGTTTAGATTAGTTTTATGTTAGTCTGTCAGATCAGTGTCAGTGTGCAGTGTCAGAGTGAAGTGTCAGTGTGCAGTGTCAGAGTGAAGTGTCAGTGTGCAGTGTCAGTGTGCAGCGTCAGTGTGCAGTGTCAGTGTGCAGTGTTAGTGTGCAGTGTCAGTGTGATGTGGGTTTGCAGTGTCAGTGTGCTGTGGGTTTGCAGTGTTAGTGTGCAGTGGGTTTGCAGTGTTAGTGTGCAGTGTCAGTGTGCTGTGGGTTTGCAGTGTCAGTGTGCAGTACCAGTATGCAGTGTCAGTGTGCAAGTTTCAAGGCTAAAATTTATTGTGCAATACATTTGCCATTTGTGATAACGTAGATGTATCCAGGCAGCTTGAGATGACGTAGAAGTATCTTGCAGATTATGATAATCGAATCAAAAACGCAAAGAAACAACAACACAGAATAATTATATTTCTCTTTTTAGAAGAGTCTGGTCTTGACTAGTTTACTAGAAGATAATAAACAAAAATCCAATAGCAGCAAAGAAGAATCTAAGACATTACCATTCATGCTGCCATGCCAACTTTTTCTTCTGATGTCTTTAGGCTTGTCACAGTAAACTCTACCCTATTACGTAACTGAAGGATTTGACAATTTATTGCTACTGAGAAAAATAAAATGTCAAAGTTTTGGGTTTATGTTTCGTTGTGTCTTAAATATTTTGTCCTTATATATTGAATGAGAAATATGTATCTTGGATTATTTTGTTGGAATTAGTGTGTGATGTTTCTTAGTTCGACTTTCTATGTTCAATCCATTATCAGTTCTTTGTTATTGAATCTTCTGTCTAGAAGTGCTTTCCAAATTGAGTTATTTTACAAATAGTATTACACTTGTTAGTTTCGATTAATAATTAGTGAGACTATTACATTGTATTCTATTTTCATATTCAATTTTAAAGAAAACCTTTTTATAAGCAGTGCATTACATACATATCTAAAAACATTAGTTCATATATTTTAAATAAAACTGTGATTTAACGGATTCAGTTTATTTACCAAGTTTAACTTTTTAAAATTACATGTCTTTGTTGTCTTTTCGACAGTGTGTGAATTCCATGAATTACCAGATTCCTATTTGGTTCAAAGACATCTTTCAAAATGTAGTGACTCCAGATAAAATATGCGCACTTCTTAAATTATGCCCTTAAGTAATAAGTTCAGGCATCTGACATCACATGATGGAGTTGTAAAGTATTCTGGATAAATATATAGCCTCGAATCCAAGTAAATTGGATTACATGATTATAATATTTTAGGTTTTGCTACATGAGTGTAAAATGTTAGGTTGTATTTTATGATTGTAATAAGTTACACTGTGCTATATGATTGTATTAGTAAATTGTTAGGTTGTATTATTCGATTGTAAATAGTTACACTCTTCTACATGATTATAAATTTTTAGGTTGTATTATATGATTGTAATAAGTTACACTGAGCTATATGATTGTAAATTTTTAGGTTGTATTATCATCATTATCATTGTTTCATAGTCTCGAAAGACACCTCTCCAGAGCGCAAGTCTGGGCAGTAGGTTGTATTATATGATTATAATAAGTTACACTGTGCTACTGTGCTATATGATTGTATTTGTAAATTGATAGGTTGTATTATTTGATTGTAATAAGTTGCACTGTGCTACATGATTTTAAATTGTTAGGTTGTATTATATGATTGTAATAAGTTACACTGTGCTATATGATTGTATTTGTAAATTGTTAGGTTTTATTATATGATTTTAATAAGTTACACTGAGCTATATGATTGTAAATTTTTAGGTTGTATTATCATCATTATCATTGTTTCATAGTCTCGAAAGACACCTCTCCAGAGCGCAAGTCTGGGCAGTAGGTTGTATTATATGATTATAATAAGTTACACTGTGCTACTGTGCTATATGATTGTATTTGTAAATTGATAGGTTGTATTATTTGATTGTAATAAGTTGCACTGTGCTACATGATTGTAAATTGTTAGGTTGTATTATATGGTTGTAATAAGTTACACTGAGCTATATGATTGTAAATTTTTAGGTTGTATTATATGATTGTAATAAGTTACACTGTGCTATATGATTGTATTTGTAAATTGTTAGGTTGTATTATATGATTTTAATAAGTTACACTGAGATATATGATTGTAACTTGTTAGGTTGTATTATATGATTGTAATAATTTACACTGGGCTACATGATTGTAAATTGTTAGGTTGCATTATATGATTGTAATAAGTTACACTGTGCAATATGATTGTAATATGTTAGGTTGTGATATTTTATTTAATGACTATTCTTTATGATTGTATTAAATAAATGCTTATGATTGTATATATAATTTTTGTATTGCTGTACTATATAAATGCACTTTAAGATTGACCTACATGATAATAGACATATTTTAGTATATATATTAAGACAGACAGTGATTAAAAAAACCCACTGAACTAATAAAGAAACGACATACTTTTACTTCATTATTGCTGCACAAACAACAATAGAATGTAAAAAGTTCTGACATCTCATTACATTACAATGTGTATCAAGTGTAGACTGTGATATCAAACCTACCTACCTGTATGTATCAAATAGAAATATTAAAGTAAGGTACATATATTGTTACATAAACTATTTTTTTTTAAAGAAGAAAGTTTGTAAGAAATCTATAAAAAAATTAGAATCTGAAACATTAGTCATACATTATAAATATTATCATCATATAACGTACGAAATGGGCTGAATATAAATGTAAATATTTTTGACCAAATTCAATACCCTCAAATTTGTTTTTAACACAAGAGAATGTCACTATAAACATACGCCTAAAACATTGTATATCTCTGCCAATTTTGTGAACAAATGTATACTATTGGTTAAAAAAAAAAATTCCGTCAAAATAACACTTTTTCATTCACACTTCAAGAATTCTGTTTAAATATGGAATGTTTACAGTAAAACATGATAACTATTTTATTTAAAGATCTCTTACAAAGATCAAAAAAGTTTGTACAGTATGTTACATATTATGATAAATTGTCGTTAAAGCAAACAGGCGTTTAACTACGTATCACCTGCATATATTTCCAATTATAAATACGGGTGATACAAACAATATTTGTTGTTGCTATAGTAGTTTTGGTAACAATTTAAGCTAACAAGGTAACGCGACCAGTTCTTCCTCAAGGTTCCATGAAATGTATCGGAAATATAACAATCAATCCTTAGTGATCTATTTACAGAAGCTGATTGGTCGAGTTCCTAGCATGCATTAGTTTGTATCAACATGCATTTCGTAAGGGATGAAATAAATAAAAAATAATAATAGTATACGCAGACTCGGCTTCATGCATAAGTGGCCTATACCAGCGGCAGCAGCATAGAAGCTGGTGCTAAGAATTAGCAAATAATTTTTTTACGGTACAAATATTCATTCACCAGAAACGCAGAAGATTGCTTAGCGATATATCTGTAGACAGTTCACCGTAATATTTCAAATATCTAAATTTTTTAATCCTATTTAATCAGTTGATATCAGGAAGACTAATTGATCCACTGTCGGCCATCCTATCCAGCTGAAACTTGGTGCGTTGACGTGTTGCACATTTTCAGTCACACACCTTCACCCCAACACACACAAATCATTTTTAACTGTTTGTTTTGTAAATTACAACTTATGTATTGAACGCGCTTGACGGAGACTGATTTCCCACACATATATTATATATATGTAGGTCGGTGACTTAAATTAAAAGTGTGATTAATTGCTTTGTACTGTACGAGTGTTTCGTTTGGATGTGTTTAAGTTTCTGTGCTCTGTGGGTGCTATGATTTGTGAGAATGTAAGTAATTGACTTTTTATGTAAATATATTTTATTATTTGTAATATAGATATAGACTTGGGGGACTGTTTGGTATAAAAATGATGTATGTAAATATTGTTTTGTATTTTGTGAAAGCCCTGAAACGAGGTTAAGCGGCTAGGCCTTGCGTCATTTTTCGGAATTCTTTTTCTGATGATTTTTAATTGGGTTTTCGTTAGTGTAGTTTAATTAAAGTAATAGGTAGAATTTTTATTGTAGTTTAATTTAATATAGGGTTGTACATAAGGTAGATTTGTAGATATTTAGCAATAGGAGATTTAGAATAATATTTAGCACAGATTGACCGGAAATAAGGCAATGTTAGGGTAGTTAAAAAAGGAATTTCTGGTTAGCGGTCAGAGACGTTCGGTCAGCGTCTATAAATAGAACAATTAATCAATCACTTCCGTCTGAAATGGCCCATTTTGTGGAAGACCAGTGGTCAGATTATGGCGTAGTTGTGTGTGGCTTGTTCGGATATGACGTGAGTTGAGATTTAATTACTTTTTAGAATTTTTATTTTATGTTATACTATATTTAATTTGGTTATTGTATGTATATTGTCCACTTGTCTATGATAAGTGCATTGATGGGAATGGATTAAGTTGGAGGTTTGGGAAGGAACATTATCCGCCATGTTGGCTTTTTCTTTTTTAAATGTATATTTCTTTTTATTTCATGTATATTATTATTTTAATGTAATGTTGCCTTTAATGGCCGGCATGGGAATAAGTTATGGTAGATGTTTTTATTTCATGCTTGGCTTTAACTGGTATGTATTCACCAGTGAGTGGCCTAACTCTGTGGTACAGAGTACAGAGCGGTGTTGTCTTGTTCTAGTCTTCATTGACTAGAGCTGGGTTGATTCTTATGTCATAATTCCTATTATGTTATAAGATGTACAAGGAGTATAGGTTCATGTTTGAACTGGTTATAGTTGGGACTATGCTATGTAGTTTTTATTTACTGTATATAGTATATATATATTATGCTTATGTATATAGATGACCATGTTCTAATGTTTATTTTTATTTCTCTATTTCTATTCTATTATATTGTAGGTCGCAATGTCGGCCTATGTTGGTTTTTAGTGGGGAGTTGAAGTTTGGTTTTTAGTGGGGAGTTGAAGTTTGGTTTTTAGTGGGGAGTTGAAGTTAGTTTTTTAGTGGGGAGTTGAAGTTAGTTTTTAAGTGGGGAGTTTAAGTTGGTTATTATTTGTGAGGGTTTACAGTATGTTTATAGAGTTTAGATAGTATAGGTTTATTGTTGAGGTTTAATTTGTTTTTAATGATTTTTATTTCCCCTTAAATGGGACGAGTGAATTTTCATGAATAAAAAGTAATTTGTAATTTAAATATGATTTTAGTGTTTTATGTTTAGTGTTCAGTGTTGTGGGTCTGTTTAGATTGTAATAATCCTTCTGTCCCAACGGAAGTGTCACGGAAGCCCAAAGTCCCCTCGTGCCCTAGTTTAGATGTATTTAGTAATGATTGCTGTCCTTTACCCACAACCCTCTTTAATTAGTAGTAACAATGAATTCAAATATAACCGCCCCCTTCTTCCCCCCACCCTGTTACAAATGGTGTCAGAAGTGGGATTCCGTGCTTAAACAGACCAATGATTACTGTTTTTAGCTTAGGAAGGTTAGGTTTAATGGGTGGGAGGTTAGGATATAGGTAGAAAAAAACCAACATAGGCATGGCTGGTGAAGAACAAGCCACACAGACAGTGTATGTCGTCCTGCACCGTGAGGAGCCGATCAAGCTATTCCACGGCAGTAACCACCCAGGTGACGTGGAGAGCTTCATCGAGGACATTAGAGGTGCCTGGAGGGCGAGACGAGTCACCGAGAACGAAGAGAAGAGAGACGTGCTATGGGCTCACCTCGGTGAGTCAGTGAGGGCAGAGTGTAGGTGCCACCCACCGGAGGTGAGGTCCAACCCTGAAGAGCTCATCAGGGTGTTACAGTCCGTCTACGGGGAGAAACGAAGTATCTCCAAATTAATGGGCCTGTTTCTCACAGTCCATCAACATGTCTCAGAGACCGTGAGAGCTTACTCTCACCGCTTGCAGGCTGCATTTGATGCCCTGTTAGCGCGACAAACCTGTCTCTCAGTGGCCCTCACAGATGCCGTAATCTTGAGGGACCACTTTGCAGAAAACTTGCTGGACCCCCTCTTGAGGAAGTACCTGCGAGAGGAGACCCATAAATACCCTAGGACCTCCTTCCTAGACCTGCGGGATACGGCTATCCGCTGGTCCGAGGAGGAATGTTACGACCACTCGATGCACTCTGTAGCTACGACTGTTGAGCCAAAACAGCCGGGCCCAGAGTTGGAAAAATTGGTGTTGGCACGGGCCAAACAGGTGGATGAGTTATCAACAACAATAGAGTATCTACAGCTTTCACAACAAAGCCCTGATTCTCATCCATACCCACAGCGTTCAGGTAAACCAGACCACTACGGTTATCATTCTGGATACTGCGATAACTGTGGCAGCCCGGACCACCTTGCTGGAGAGTGCCTGAAAGGGAGGCAGTCAACTGTCGGAGCGAATGGCACGATTCATCACAAAGATGAGGATTCTACTCTGTCGAGCCAGATAATAGGCACCCGCCCTGCCGCAAATGTCAGCCTCAATGGGCTATGTTGTGAGGCCACGATTGACACAGGCTCCCTGGTCAGCACAGTGACGGAGAGCCTATTCACCAACCAAACTGCCAGTGTACTACCAGTAGTTGGGGATACCCAAACTGTTAGACCCCAGTCAGTCATGTTTAAAGTAGTTGTGCCAACCGGACCGGTAGTAAATAAAGGAATGGTTCAGGCGGCACCGTTGCATTGCTTGAAAGTAGTTAAAGAAACGGTTTCGGTGGACCCTATGATAGTTAATGTGAGACCGGTGTGCCAAACAAGTCGTCAAGCTGTACCAGGAGAGGACTCTGCTCTTTTTTCATTACACTTCTGTTTACTTTTTATTTTTAA
Organism: Anisus vortex; assembly: GCA_949126835.1. Taxonomy (NCBI): domain Eukaryota; kingdom Metazoa; phylum Mollusca; class Gastropoda; family Planorbidae; genus Anisus; species Anisus vortex. The sequence continues at coordinate 41,137,891 of OX421494.1, read as the reverse complement.
CCATTTTCTTTCCTTTTTTTATGTTTTTATGAAAATGATATATTTACTTTTTGTATGCCTTTATTACCCATTTCATGACATGTTAACCCTTTTGTGTAGTGTGCGTAGATTTTTCCTTTTTGATGTACTTGGACACTACGTATATCTCATTGTGACTTTGATGTCAGATGTTTTAAGAATAGGTACAGCATTTTTTGTCCCAGTGAGACTTTCACATTTTCCACCTATCTTTAGGCTGCATGCTTTTTATGTATGTCCCAATGGGTAAATTTTTGTATTGATCTAGGGCCAGAGGGGTATTTTTTTTGTATGATAGTTTGTTTTTGCAGGGTCGCAAAAAGAAAGTTAGGAGATGAATGTAGGTCGGTGACTTAAATTAAAAGTGTGATTAATTGCTTTGTACTGTACGAGTGTTTCGTTTGGATGTGTTTAAGTTTATGTGCTCTGTGGGTGCTATGATTTGTGAGAATGTAAGTAATTGACTTTTTATGTAAATATATTTTATTATTTGTAATATAGATATAGACTTGGGGGACTGTTTGGTATAAAAATGATGTATGTAAATATTGTTTTGTATTTTGTGAAAGCCCTGAAACGAGGTTAAGCGGCTAGGCCTTGCGTCATTTTTCGGAATTCTTTTTCTGATGATTTTTAATTGGGTTTTCGTTAGTGTAGTTTAATTAAAGTAATAGGTAGAATTTTTATTGTAGTTTAATTTAATATAGGGTTGTACATAAGGTAGATTTGTAGATATTTAGCAATAGGAGATTTAGAATAATATTTAGCACAGATTGACCGGAAATAAGGCAATGTTAGGGTAGTTAAAAAAGGAATTTCTGGTTAGCGGTCAGAGACGTTCGGTCAGCGTCTATAAATAGAACAATTAATCAATCACTTCCGTCTGAAATGGCCCATTTTGTGGAAGACCAGTGGTCAGATTATGGCGTAGTTGTGTGTGGCTTGTTCGGATATGACGTGAGTTGAGATTTAATTACTTTTTAGAATTTTTATTTTATGTTATACTATATTTAATTTGGTTATTGTATGTATATTGTCCACTTGTCTATGATAAGTGCATTGATGGGAATGGATTAAGTTGGAGGTTTGGGAAGGAACATTATCCGCCATGTTGGCTTTTTCTTTTTTAAATGTATATTTCTTTTTATTTCATGTATATTATTATTTTAATGTAATGTTGCCTTTAATGGCCGGCATGGGAATAAGTTATGGTAGATGTTTTTATTTCATGCTTGGCTTTAACTGGTATGTATTCACCAGTGAGTGGCCTAACTCTGTGGTACAGAGTACAGAGCGGTGTTGTCTTGTTCTAGTCTTCATTGACTAGAGCTGGGTTGATTCTTATGTCATAATTCCTATTATGTTATAAGATGTACAAGGAGTATAGGTTCATGTTTGAACTGGTTATAGTTGGGACTATGCTATGTAGTTTTTATTTACTGTATATAGTATATATATATTATGCTTATGTATATAGATGACCATGTTCTAATGTTTATTTTTATTTCTCTATTTCTATTCTATTATATTGTAGGTCGTAATGTCGGCCTATGTTGGTTTTTAGTGGGGAGTTGAAGTTTGGTTTTTAGTGGGGAGTTGAAGTTTGGTTTTTAGTGGGGAGTTGAAGTTAGTTTTTTAGTGGGGAGTTGAAGTTAGTTTTTAAGTGGGGAGTTTAAGTTGGTTATTATTTGTGAGGGTTTACAGTATGTTTATAGAGTTTAGATAGTATAGGTTTATTGTTGAGGTTTAATTTGTTTTTAATGATTTTTATTTCCCCTTAAATGGGACGAGTGAATTTTCATGAATAAAAAGTAATTTGTAATTTAAATATGATTTTAGTGTTTTATGTTAAGTGTTCAGTGTTGTGGGTCTGTTTAGATTGTAATAATCCTTCTGTCCCAACGGAAGTGTCACGGAAGCCCAAAGTCCCCTCGTGCCCTAGTTTAGATGTATTTAGTAATGATTGCTGTCCTTTACCCACAACCCTCTTTAATTAGTAGTAACAATGAATTCAAATATAACCGCCCCCTTCTTCCCCCCACCCTGTTACATATATATATACAAGCTAAATTGCCCGGCGTTGCCCGGGTGAAAATAAAACAGGCCCGTATAAGCTACAGATAAAAAAAATTTAAACTACAATGAAAAGAAAGCTATAAATCTAATAATTAATTGAAAAAAAATTTTTTTACTGAAGTCTTTTGGGAAAATAATTTAAAATAAATATTGTAATCGGGTAAAAATAGGCAAGTCTTTTTTTATTAACAACAATCTAAATTGCCCGGTGTTGCTCGTAAATTTACAATCTTTTTTTAAAAAGTAATTTTAATTGAAATAAAAAAAAGTGTAGAACAAAAGGTATAGACTAACAGTAGAATCGAACCCGCGTCGCCCACATGGCAGTCCGATAAGTTAATCCCTTACCTAGCAAAGACACAGGTCCGCAGTGAAATCGCAAAAGTATAATATGAGACAATAAGGTCACGCGTCTTTCAATTAACTAATATGATTGGTTAAACACATACACAGTCTACTATATATATATATATATATATATATATATAAGTAATTTTCCCTTTTAAATAAAATCTGTGTGTTTCTTCTTTTGTGAGTAGTTAAGAGTTGTACTGAAAGCTATTGCATAACAAAAATGTATATTACTCACGATTAATACGAAATACTTTGTTTTTAAGGGTTGTTTAATTTGTTTGGAAAAAATTGTGACAACTTTGTATTGAATACATTAGCAAACCATCATTCATAGGCACATGGATTTTGTTTTTACATACAACGCACTGCGTGTATATAATGATTCATTACTTAAAAACAGAAGGAAAACAAACAACGTTAAAATTTGATAAATTATTTGTACATCCAAAATTAAATTACATGTAATAAAGGAAGACATCGGAGAAGAAATCAGAAAAATTACAATTGAAAGCGATATAAGAAGAGTGGATTAAACGTTAAGACAGTTTGCTCTTGGACAAGGGACACAACCGTCTTCCTTCGGTGTATGTTTATCATATTTTGGTTATAGAAACTGATCAACCTCAACAATGCAATACAGATGCTATTATGCTATGTTTGTTTTTTGTTATTGTTTTTTTCTGTTGTTGTTTTTTCAGTAACTTTCTTTTTTTTTTGTGTCACTCTTTAAAGTTGTTTTTTTTTCATGTCTTGGTTAGATCTGAACAGTTGATAAGTTATATAATTTTTAATTTGAGTGAATATTTCCTACAAAGTTATGCTCAAACGAAATATATTAGGATTATGGATAAACGAGAAAACGCACGGGACGCCCCTGGTTGCAACATCGCCGTCCCCTTCCCCCATACCACGGTACATACACATCATAACACCAACATTTTGTACATCATTCAAACAATAAACAAAAAATATATGTACTTGGGTGAACAGTACGAGATATGGGATAGCGCCAATGTTAAGGTATATAAATAGAATTTGGCATTTTTAAAAATGGGGCAGGATATATTTTTTTCATTGGATCAGGTCCGGTCTACCGTCCGATAGCGGGAATAGGAAGAGGGTGGTACCCCAACAAAGATTCCAGACTTTTAGATTTCTCATTTTCACATAAAATCGTATCCACTGCGTGGCATGTGACCATATATAAATAGAAAACGTGTTAAAAGCTGAATGATAAATATACGAAAGATTATCTTTGGCATTTGCTGTATGAAAACATTATTATTGTATAAAACAAAACATTTTCAATTAAGTATACATACATACATATACACACTTATTTATATATATATATATATATATATATATATATATATATATATATATATATATATATATATATATATATATATATAGCATTATAGTATTTTGCAACATAAATAAATATCAGCGGAATTTCAAACCGAAACGCTTTGTTTCTAACTTTGTTTTTTTTTTTTAAAAGGGGGTTTGCTCATTTTCTATAACAATGTCGTAGCCGGCCCGGGGGCTCAAAGTGGCGTGTCGAATCTCTGTAGACTCTCGCTGCTGGTGCTGGTGGCCAGTATGTTGGTGTAGCAGAGTGGCTTGCCGTTGGCCGCAGCTGCTGGGATCAGGCTCTCGTCGCTGGGCTTCGACACGATGATGTCCACGTGACTTACAGCAACCGGGCTCTGGGGTTTTCCATTCTCTGTCAGGACTTGTCCGTTTGATACGATGTCACTTTTCTCATTGACCTGGACATGACGAAAACACAATTTATGATAGATCTGTGTATAACGGTTATGTTGAGAGAAATTACTGTTTTGCACTTTGAATATATTAGAACGGAGTGATTATACGGCGGATCCGCCGTATAACGCTCAGCGTTATTCGGCGGATTTTTGCGTGAACTCCTGACCTATATTATACATAATTGTTTATCTGGTCCTATATGCTTAATTACTATTTTTTCGTGCTATTTAGAACAAGGATTGTTGGCCCAATGGTTAGTATCATTATCATTTGGCAGTCAAGATGAGGATCTAGATCAGGGGACGGGAACCTTTTTGTCTTAGAGAGCCATGGATAGCACATATTTTGAAAAGTAATTCTGGGAGAGCCATATATTATGTTTAAAGCTAAAAACTCAAGTAAATGTGTGCATTTTGTGTAATTTCAACACTAAAAGTACAATAATTATGTATCGGAATTCTTCTCATGCTGAGCTGCAGTAGAAATTAGCTTAGTGGAAAATGAAATATTGATATGCAATTAATATTATGTAGATCAAAAAGTCTAAAAAAACATTTTTTTAATAACCGAACATTTGTCTGCGAGCCAGATGCAGCCGTCAAAAGAGCCACATCTGGCTCGCGAGCCATGGGTTCCCGACCCCTGATCTAGATTCTAGATGATTATATTTTGTTCTCAGTTATAACTGAGATTTTCTTTAATTTGTTACATTTCAAAGGATCATAGAAATATTGTCGTTGAGCGGAATTGATGCGTAGTAATTATACAAACTGGGTAGTTAATGTAATGTTTAAGAAATGTGCATATAATTTTTAGTCACATAATATTTATATAATTTTAAATACTTTTTACAGTTTGGTCATTATAAATTTATAAGTTGTAGGCCCTTTAGTCTTTTATAAAAGAAAAAAAAAAGAGACATCAATTTAGAAATATTAGCGCAAATAAAACTGGCCAATTATTCCCCTTTAATTAAAATAAAGTTTCTAAATTTAATTCAATAGTGATGCCAAACAAGTTATGTTTTGTAATATAACAAATATTACTGTCTATTACTGACTTATTATTATTTCTTTATATAATTCCACCATTATGGTATTTATTACAAGATTTAATTAGAGAGATAGAATTAATTTACGTTAAACAGTTATAAATAAACATTTCCTGCATTTATTGTTTGTCCATTTAACCATAAGGGGTTTATCTTTTTAACATTAACCTTATAATGACAACAACTGCATAATATAATGCTATCTTATATTTATTAAATTATTTTTTTTATTTTGTTTTAGAATAACTTATAAATATGTTTAATATGAGCATAAAAACTCGTTTAAATGTAGGTCTAATTAGTCTGCATCAATTAATGAACGCCTTGTCTTGAAAGCTCTTCGCTAATTTATAATGGCAGATACATATTTAGTCGTTTCTGAGTAGTGAAGTGTAAGCACAGCTTTCATGTGCAATAATACTGTTCACAAGTGTAAGTTGAACTAAAAGCTGAAAGTAGAGTGAATGTCTGGCAGTTGAGAATAGCAGATGACTTTCCTAAGCATCGTCCTACTAGATTTTCACGCAAATTGTCATTTCGATGCCCATTGTTTAGTAATGTTTAAAATTCAACTGGCAACGTTTTAAAATAGTAAATATCCCTCCACTTAAAATACATCTACATCTAAAAAGGTTATAGTAATATCAAGCAAGTTAGGCTTGATGAGGAATGAAGAAATGATTCCATGAATTTGAAAGTCTTGCCTTTGTTTAAAAAAACTACCATTTGAGTGCTTCAAACTATATACTAAAAAGACCAACTATATATCCTAATATTTGATTTAATAAAGGGAAGTACATATAGTTAAATGTTTCAACATTGATTTAACTCAAGATGTAAGAAAATCCATTTCAGTGATTTAAAAGGTCAAGTTTTGTTTGACCCCTATCCTTATCAATGTGTTCAACTCAATGAAATGTGTCGCTCTGTCATTCAGAAACATCGCTTCAACAGTCATTTCCTCATTTTTCCTCATTCAGAACCGAAAATTAAATTATAAAAAAAACACTATTGGAGGTCTCTCACTAACCATTGAAAATCTATCTGCGTGCCAAGTTTGGTTGTCTTAGGTTGTCCACCCCTGGGGTAGACCATTAACAACGGAGATACTATTTGTTGAGTTACAAGACGAGTACCAATAGTGGCTATTCCAGAGTTGTGCTGTATTATGTACAATTTATACTCTGGATAATGTATAGCCTACTTTATTCTTCCCCCCAATCCCACATCCCCTTAACCCCCCACGCCCCTTTCCACCTATAATTAAAACAATAACAGTAGTTGGGAATTTGGCAAGGCTTATCAAGTCCACATTATGAATTAAAACGTTTGACATTTATTGAATTATACAACTATATTTTGGTTCGTATATTTACCTATATAATTTGTGTACGTATTTTTTTTTGGCGAATGTACGAGGCGATTTTATGTTTGGCCTACATTTATATCAAATCGAATTCTATTTGGAAACCAACATAAATCTGAGTTAGTTGTCACCCTTGGCAAACCGTACAAGTAATGAATGACCTCATTTCAAGATACCAGACTCACGCTTCATTTAGTAAACGTGTTTTGTGAATTAAACTTTCATTGAAGTAAATTAAATCTAATGGGCCGTGTTGCTGCTGAGACTTAACATCTTGCCCCTTTTACAAGTCAATCTTTTATGACTGACTTGTAATTTACAAGTCAGTCATAAAAGATTGACTTGTAAAAGGGGCAAGGGTGTTAACTCTCAGCAGCAATACGGCCCATTACAAACTGCTTACTTCATCATAGCGAACTCCAAATCTCAAAGGTTTCCTGATGGCTTCAGGCAAGAATGAAAAAGGGTAAATAACATCAAATATGGGACACATCAGTCTTGGGTCGAGTTCTTTAGGTTTAGAGGCGCCTGAAATCAAATATTGATACAGTTGGTGTAATTAACTCATATGAAGTTTTGTGGAAATAATCGCTGTTTTTTTTACTGTCAAGTTTTGAAAACGGACATTCACAATTTTTGGTAACTTATCAACATATGTCAGCAAATACCATTTTTATTTCAATTGTTTTAATAGTATGCTAGTAATAGAGAGGATCTATAGCTATTATAACAACAAAAATATTATTAATACATTAGACTACCATGTTAGTTAACCCAAACTTTGAACATAATTATTTGAAATAGTGAAGTGACATACATGTATTTGTAGAATATGTATAATATTACGTTATAGACAAATTAAATGTGAAGACATTTAGTAATCTTATTCCAACATTCAAATAGTCGGGCGAGCGGATGAGAGAGAGAATGAGACAGAGAAGCAGAGCAAAAGTAAAGGAGCGAAATAGAGACAGAAAGTCAGTGAGAGAAAGGAAAGAGCGTGAAAGAGAAAGAAATAAGGGAGAAAAAAAATAAAGAAGAGAGAGAAAGCAAGAGAGAGAGAGAGAGAGAGAGAGAGAGAGAGAGGAAGATTGAAAGAAAGAAAGCAAGAGCAAGATAGAAAGAGAGATAGTTTAAAATAATGAAAGAGAGAGAAAAGTGAGAGAGAGAGAAAGAGAATGAGTGAGAGAAAGAGTGAAAGGAACAGCTACCATGTAATACCAGAAGTAAAATCTCAATAAATAATCAACTGAAATCAAATAATTAACATTATATTATTGTAATTACGATGACTGTTTTAGAATTTAGACCGATGCATTTTTTTTTACAAACCTGAAAGTCATCAATACGTACCTGTCAAGAAACTGACCACTAGACCAATGACTATACACGCTATTACAGCTGTTAAACTGTACCACATGTAGGAGAGTGTGTACAACCCATATGTTGGAAATCTGGGTTTTAAAAAGAAACAAACAACAAGTTATTTATAACAAAATATAGTCTGTTTAGATAAAACATAGACATGTTGGTTATTATCAATGTTGTAATGGTGCAGAGAGAAGTAATAAAATGAAAATTAAAATATTTCAAACATTTGCCAAACATAATAAACATTTTGTAATATATGTATTCGTATGTTTAAGATATATTATAGGGCGTTTGCAATCACGTGACAAAAAGCACCTGATTTTTGTTTACTTTGAGTAATGGTGTACAAGTAACAATGGCCGCTGTATTAATAAAGTTTCATATAGGCTCGAGCTTTTTTAAAATGCTGTTTTGTGTTTTAAGTCCTGTTAAATTTAAGCTGTATTATGTCTGTTAAATAAAATAGGCTATTTTATTATTATCATAGACATAGATCATAGACGATGTGAGCATATTAGTGACTTGACTAGATAGCCTATTCACCAACACTATCACTTGGCATCCCTACTTGCATTAGCCTAGCCTACGAAACATTAAAAGTGTAGGCCTATAAAGTGAAATTGAAAGTGTAAATAGGTCTAGCCGGCCCTAGCCTAATCACATTAATCAATTAATCTACTGTACTACTATTTACCTCCTTATTTTTGAGTAGGATAGCCAATATTCAGATGTGAATTTTGCATGATAAAGAAGTACTTCACCATTTTTTGTACACCAATAGGGCGTTTGCAATCACGTGCCAAAAAGCACGTGATTTGTGTTTACTTTCTGTAATGGTGTACAAGTAATAATGGCCGCTGTATTAATAAAGTTTCATATAGGCTCGAGCTTTTCTTTTTTTAAATGATGTGTTGTGTTTTAATTCTTATTAATATAATAATAATAATAATAATGAGCACTTTTATAGCGCAACTATCCATGCTATAATAGCATGCTCTGTGCGCTGTTGTGACATAGATACAAGAGCACAAATTAGACAATGATTACTTAAACATATAGGACTTTGGGTTCTTTTTAAAAGACTTTGCTTCAGTTTGCCTTAGTGAAATAGGCAAATTGTTCCATAATACGGGCGCCACCGCCTCAAAGGCGCGCACTCCAAAGGTTTTCTTTCTATGTCCAATAAGACTGGGAGTCCTGAGTAATGACTTTTCACTTGAACGGAGATCTCTTGCTGGAACATATGTTGTAAGAATGTTTTCAAGATAGCTAGGTGCAGTGCCATCCAAGCAGCTGAATGCCAGGGAAAGAAGCTTAAATTCAATTCGCTTTTGCACGGGGAGCCAGTGGAGATCCCTTAGTATAGGGGTAATGTGAGCGGACCTCTCGACCAGAGATACTATGCGTGCAGCATTGTTCTGCACCTTCTGGAGTCTCTCAATCTGCTTTTTTGGAATCCCCCACAAGCAGCTGTTGCAGTAATCAAGTCTTGAGAGAATAAGAGAGACGGCAACAGCATTTGCTGTTTTCTTGTTTAGATGAGGTCGCAATTGACCTAAGGCTCGTAATTGCATAGAGCATGCCCGGACGACAGAGCTGACATGGGTAGTCATTGAAAGTTTACTGTCAATAAACAAGCCAAGATCTTTTACATAGTCAGATAAGGTAATTTCAGCAGTGCCAACTTTTATTGCTTCTAGCTTAGAGGTTTTAAGTTTAGCATGAGACCCACACAATATTGCCACTGTTTTATCATCATTTAGCTTTAGCCTATTTTCCACCATCCACGATTTCACTGACAGGCAGCAGTCTTCAAGAGATTTTACAGCCGCAGCACAGGAAGCAGGATCAGGATTGAAACTAATGTATAATTCCGTGTCGTCAGCAAATAGCTTACGATTTACGCCATGGGTACTAATGATTTTGCCGAGTTTACTAGTATAGATAGAGAATAGTATAGGTCCCAATACAGAGCCTTGTGGTACTCCGCACCTCAGTGGTGTGCTCTGCGAAGAAGCTTGTTTTACCACAACATATTGGGTCCTATCCTCCACATAAGACGTGAACCACCGCAGCGCATTACCCGTGATGCCCATCTCCTTTTTAAGCCTGGCTATAAGAAGCTCATGGTCAATTACGTCGAAAGCTGCACTTAAGTCAAGCAACACTAAGAGTGATAGTTCGCCACGATCAGCACTACAAAGTACATCATTTAGGACTCGCAGAAGTGCTGTTTCGCAACTGTGGCCATGACGATAGGCAGATTGGAACGGGTCAAGTAGATTATTAGCATTAAGATGCTGCACAAGTTGTTGCGACACAACTCTCTCAAGTATTTTAGAAATAAAGATTTAAGCTGTATTATGTATGTTAAATAAAATTGGCTATTTTATTATTATCATAGACATAGATCATAGACGATGTGAGCCTATTAGTGACTTGACTAGATAGCCTATTCACCAATACTATCACTTGACATCATAGCCTAGCCTACGAAACATTAAGAGTGTAGGCCTATAAAGTGAAATCGAAAGTGTAAATAGGTCTAGCCGTCCCTAGCCTAATCACATTAATCAAATTATCTACAGTACTACTATTTACCTCCTTATTTTTGAGTATGATAGCCAATATTCAGATGTGAATTTTGCAAATAAAGAACAACTTCACTTTCACCACGTTACATTTGTACCTCAAGTGGGTTCTTATATTTACACAAATACGTCACTAAAAAATAGAGTAAAAACATAAGCCACGCCCACTGAGAACGCTCTATAGTGGCTTCTATTTACACAAATACGTCACTAAAAACCTAAGCCACGCCCACTGAGAACGCTCTATAGGTTAAGGTATTTGATTAATATCGCATTTTTCAGTGATTTACGCTATTTTCTTTTACTTCGCTTGTCCCTTGTTCTTACAAATGTTCTCCTCAAATTTGGATAATTATTCATTATTTGTAGAGGTACAAATAGGTGCTGTTCTTAGATTTATAACATACTGACTGACAATACAATGTTGTATTAATTTGGCATTTCTTTTATTATAAAATGGCGAGTGTAGTTTTTTCTAAATAGGTGATCTTGCTCAAGGATTCATTCTTAATGCGATTGAAATAAAGATTTGTGTGCTTGTTGTATAATCTATAAGCTGCGGTACAGTGTAACCTTCCTAAAGATACTGTGACATCAGTTGCCATATGGTTGTGGTTGTTGTCAATAAGGTTGTTGATACTTACTCATTGTGCACAACTTCTGCGGTGGTCGCGTTCATTGCCATCATTGATTCCAGATTGAAGGCGCTGACGTTGCAATTGTTGGTGAATATGAGGGCCCTTTCCAGTGGCGGCTTCACCACTGCTGCGCCAATGCCGATCCAGAACATGAGAGCAAGGCTTCCGAATAAACCCGCATAAGCTCCCTGTAGGAGAAGAGCTTTGTTTCACTTCTTTTCTTATAAGTTACAGAGAATATTATTAGTGGGTGGGGGAGAAGACGGACGCTGAATAGAAGCTTAAAATAAACCACCAACTAAATTAAATATGCTATTAAAGATCAAGTGAAGAGCTTTTTATCAAAATTGAGTTAACATTTGATTTTGAAAGAAAATAGTGTAAGCTTATTCAGTATCTGAATGTTAATAAAATCATTTTTTACAAAAGATCAAAGATAACTTTTAAGTAATTAGCTAAATATTTGCACTTAAATGTGTGTGTTTTTCGGAGGAAAAATCCAAATCTCGTAGCCATTTGATTTCCGGCAACATAGGAAAGTTACGTCAGAGAAGGGATTTCGACTAGGAAAAATAAATATTGTCACGTGTTTTTAATCAATTGCCACGTGGTTAGAATCTTTTCCCGGTTCTTATTTTTGAAAAATGGTTATTTAGATTTATAGCGTCGAGTTTTGTTTATTTATTTCCCTTCTTAAACGTCACCACCGTATGAGGCTATTCCAAATCTCGTCCTTTTGAGAAAAAGCTCTTCACTTGGTCTTTAAATACAATTTATTTTAATGTAAGAAAAGCACTGATTTCAAGACAACACCCTGTCTTAACCTCTACTTAAGCTAACTTTATAGGCCTAAGCTGATTGAAATTCTTGTTAGGCACCATTTTTTACTCCACTTCCTCACCACCCCAGGTGCCTTTTCCCCTGCTTATGCCACTGGATACAGACACTCCTTCTATACTGAACATTATTGCGTCCTACGTGTATCTTTGGTTTAAGTCTAAGTCTTCCGTTTTGATTAGGGTTTAACGTTTGTTATGTTGCCGGTTTTACTTATAATTTCAGTTAGCCCATTACATGCCTGAATATCACTGGAGAAGAAAACAAACCATTATGTTGAAAAGGGGGCAATTAGTCGCAAAGTGTAAGTTCTCTATTACACAATTGTCGTGACTGAAACAATTATATGTATTTTTTTTGTTTTTTCAATATTGCGTTCTGTGTAACTGCCTTAGTTGCTAGCGCCTTCATTCGACTCTGAGAACACCCTTTCTTACTCCCTGCTTCATTATTTTCTTTCGTTCCATTTATCCAGCAATTCGTTCAGTATCTCAACCCTTAAAATTATCTCATACATATTATTATACATTAAATAACATGTAACGCTTGAGTTACAAAGTTCGATTTTCTTGTCATGCAAAATAAAAAAAGAAGAAAAAAAGAAACGTATTTCACATCTATACAAGTTGCGTGTTTTTATTTAATGGGTGATGCTATCGAAATGTATGTAGGCCTACATTTGATATATATACTAACAAAACTTGATGTGTTATGAATGAAAGATGCTACTAAGTATGTTTTTAAAATTGGACACAGACTGGTTAATAAAAAAAGATATTATAAACAAAAAGTAATGTTAAAATTGAACATTCTTTAAAGTACTCTTGTTGGTGGATGGTATTGTTATGAAAGAGACTGAAATTTTCCACCCTGTCTGTTGATAACTTTAAAACACATACAAGCTGAATACTATTTGGATAGTAGTCGATATTTCACAGACGCATTGTAAAGTTAATATCGTAAAAAGAAAAGGAATTATGTTCAACTTACCCAAAAATTTGCCCATGGGAAAAACATTCCTAAAGAAAACAATCCTAAAAGTGGTCCACCAATCATTCCAAACAGAGACAGTGCAGCCTTTGGAGTAGTAGAAATACAATATTTAGTCAATTGACTACTCTAGCCACATGACCTACAAAAGCCATGCACTGGGGGTTCAGTTGTTCGTATACTGTATGGCCTATTTGGTCAATTTTAAGCTTTTTTTTTCAAAATGTCAATATAAATTAGAAAAAGTTTTCATAAACGTAATTTTATACTCCATTTTTGTAAATTATTATTATTGTAATGACGATATTGTCACAATGAAGAGTTTCAAATTGTGTACAAATAAGAAATTATCTTTGGTAAGATCACGGGATCAGATCTGTCCCATGGACCAAGGTCAGGTTTAAAAAAAAAAAGTAAGCTTTGGTGGAAAGGAGTTGTAACATGGATCTTTATGTAGAACATGGATCTTTTTGGTAGAATGCTGAAAGGATATTAGTGAGAACTGGAACCTATATTAATTGTAGACATTTCACTTTTTCTATTTTAGCAAGTTGATGGATTAAACAGCAGTACAGACAGTTTATGTTTTAATCAATGTATTACTTTAATAATATTCTTATTATTATTACGAAATGGTGTTTAAACCTTTACAAAAAATGGCCCGAAAAATATCAATAGTTCATATTTACATTCAAAACACATCTAGAATATTCTAGAACAGGGGTAGGCAACATTTTAATAATCGAGTGCTAAAGTACGAATTTTAATTTAGCGTGCCAACAGCCTAAAGGTCATCCTGTCCTGACACCCGATTTCTTGTAGAAGCGACTTGAATTGCCTTTTTAATATGTTAACATGTGCCATTAACCATGGCTTTGCGTGCCACGTGTTGCACACGTGCAGTAGGTTGCCTAGCCCTGTTCTAGAAGGTGTATTTAAGAAAATTCAGACACAGACACACATTTTGAAATGGTTATAATATAAATGATAATATAGTAATCTCAATTCTAACATTTCGGATATATCTGTACCCAGCAATGACTTTGTTAAAGAGTTTACCTCCACATTAATATAAACGATAAGTAAAATGTTCAGAACTCGGTCAACGATAAAGTTATCAGGTGATTTTCTATATTTAGGATACGCAAAGGCTAAAAATAGGCATGCGCACACTGAGCAAGTGAACTATGATATAAAGTGTGATTTGCACACTGAACAAGTGAACCCTGATATAAAGTGTGATTTGCACACTGAACAAGTGAACCCTGATATAAAGTGTGATTTGCACACTGAACAAGTGAACCCTGATATAAAGTGTGATTTGCACACTGAACAAGTGAACCCTGATATAAAGTGTGATTTGCACACTGAACAAGTGAACCCTGATATAAAGTGTGATTTGCACACTGAACAAGTGAACCCTGATATAAAGTGTGATTTGCACACTGAACAAGTGAACCCTGATATAAAGTGTGATTTGCACACTAAACAAGTGAACCCTGATATAAAGTATGATTTGCACACTGAACAAGTGAACCCTTATATAAAATGTGATTTGCACACTGAACAAGTGAACCCTGATATAAAGTGTGATTTGCACACTGAACAAGTGAACCCTGATATAAAGTGTGATTTGCACACTGAACAAGTGAACCCTGATATAAAGTGTGATTTGCACACTGAACAAGTGAACCCTGATATAAAGTGTGATTTGCACACTGAACAAGTGAACCCTGATATAAAGTGTGATTTGCACAGTGAACAAGTGAACCCTGATATAAAGTGTGATTTGCACACTGAATAAGTGAACCCTGATATAAAGTGTGATTTGCACACTAAACAAGTGAACCCTGATATAAAGTATGATTTGCACACTAAACAAGTGAACCCTAATATAAAGTGTGATTTGCACACTAAACAAGTGAACCCTGATATAAAGTGTGATTTGCACACTAAACAATTGAACCCTGATATAAAGTGTGATTTGCACACTAAACAAGTGAACCCTGATATAAAGTATGATTTGCACACTAAACAAGTGAACCCTGATATAAAGTGTGATTTGCACACTAAACAAGTGAACCCTGATATAAAGTGTGATTTGCACACTAAACAAGTGAGCCCTGATATAAAGTGTGATTTGCACACTAAACTAGTGAGCCCTGATATAAAGTATGATTTGCACACTAAACAAGTGAACCCTGATATAAAGTGTGATTTGCACACTAAACAAGTGAACCCTGATATAAAGTATGATTTGCACACTAAACAAGTGAACCCTGATATAAAGTATGATTTGCACACTAAACAAGTGAACCCTGATATAAAGTGTGATTTGCACACTAAACAAGTGAACCCTGATATAAAGTGTGATTTGCACACTGAACAAGTGAACCTTGATATAAAGTGTGATTTGCACACTGAACAAGTGAACCCTGATATAAAGTGTGATTTGCACACTGAACAAGTGAACCCTGATATAAAGTATGATTTGCACACTGAACACGTGAACCCTGATATAAAGTGTGATTTGCACACTGAACAAGTGAACCCTGATATAAAGTGTGATTTGCACACTGAACAAGTGAACCCTGATATATAATGTGACTTCTTACCTGCAGTATACTTCCTAGTTGTGATGCAACAAATGTTAAACCCAGACAAATTAAACCAAATATCAAAGCTGAAAAAGAAATAAATGGCAAGTTTTACAAAAGGCTGACTTTTTGGAAAAGGCGCGTTTTCTGCCTAGCCCCTACAGAGTAATAAAGTCATTTATAGAAGTAACCAAAAAACAACATAATTGAATTATTGTTGCCCAGACACCTTACGTCGGCAATTTTGTTCACCCTTCTCTTTCCGGTGGCATTGAATTTCCAGCGGTGGTCGAACGGATGATTGGGAAATGTCCCCCGGAAGGCGGATCATTGCACGGGCGAGCGGCAGCAACTTGCTGAGGGAGGAAGGAATATGCGCAACAATACATCAAGCCTTGTGTCTGGACAACCTGGCCTTTAGTCTGGTATTTGTACAACAGGGTAAAAGTGCGGCCACACGAGGTAATGTCGCCTCCTTAAAGATTCAAGCGGGGGCATCTGTGCATCGGACAGAATATTGGAGTTAAGATGGCCTAACCTACCGCAGTTAAAAAAGACTGGAAAAGAGTAAAAACTCGTCGAGTTTAAAAAGACTTTTCAATTTCTTTGCCATCATTTGTGTTCTCGCTTGCGACCGTAGTTATATTCTAAGGGCGTTACGGGAAGTATGCAAAAAAAAAAAAAACAGCAACAACAACAGTCAATAAGTAAGTAGTATCAAAAAACAGTTTAATGTATGAAAGAACAAAAAAAATTCAGATTCGGAAGTGTGTAAATTTCAGACACGGAAGTTTGCAATAAAACTGCGTTCTGTTTTACAGTTGAATGTATAGTTCCATAAATTATTCTACAGCCTCGATTCAAACTTTAAAACCACACACACACACACACACACACACACACACACACACAAAGAGCAATATATTTTGAAGTTGTTTGGGTGTTCGACATTAGAATACTAAATGTCTCATGTCGCAGCGAGTTTAATGTCACGCCTACAACACGGAAGTCGAGTTTACTGTATGAAAAAAAGCAAACAAATAAATTAAGGATTTCTAAAAATAGCAGACCACGTGGACTAAAAGTTTATTATCGGAATTTTTTGTTTTGTTTGATAGTTTCGTATTTAAAACAAAATAACAAAATTCAAATTAGCCATACTTACCAAAAACTTGAGACAGGAGCCTGGCGCGCGATTCTCTTAGATTGTTGCTGAAATATGTTCTGACAATATCTTCCAAAACACAAGCTGATATAGAGTTTAAACCAGACGATATTGTACTGTATTTTAAAAACAAAAAAGGAAAAATAAAGAAGAAAAAGTAGTGTTTTTATTTTCGAATTCGTAACAACATTGAACGCTTAAATGAATCTACTTTTAATTTACTTTACATCCTGGTCTAAAAAAATTTAGAAAGTTGACAGATTTTTTAAATTATTTAAACATGTTAAAAACATCTTCCTAATTCAGCATCGAATGAAACTAATTGTAGTGTAAAAAATTTCAAAAGCATATAGCCCATTAAATTAGTATCGCAGGAGTCGCCGGCTTCTTTTTTTCTTCTTTGTAACTGAAATCTAAATCTTATATATTACAGACGCCCTTTCTATAAAGAAGATTATTGCATCCTACGCTCATCCGTGGTAATATGGCCAGAACAAAATCAAACTTCTGATGCCAGACATTCATTACAGCTAAAATAATTCAGTTCCACTACTTAGAGCTTGAAAAAGGGGAGAACCCCACCAGCTAGACTGGAAAAGGCGCATATGAAAGGTCATGAATAGAAATTCATTTCTAAATTATAAAGTTTTCTTTAAACTGTCAATGTGATAATATTGTCCAGTCCAGGATAGAAGCCATGATAGAACGCAGGGTATAAGTCAGGATATAAGACAGGGTAAAAGTCAGGATAGAAGGCAGGGTATAAGCCAGGATAGAAGGCATGGTATAAGTCAGGATAGAAGGCAGGGTATAAGCCAGGATAGAAGGCAGGGTATAAGTCAGGATAGAAGGCAGGGTATAAGCCAGGATAGAAGGCAGGGTATGTCTGGATAGAAGGCATGGTATAAGTCAGGATAGAAGGCAGGGTATAAGTCAGGATAGAAGGCAGGGTATGTCAGGATAGAAGGCGGGGTATAAGTCAGGATAGAAGGCAGGGTATAAGTCAGGATAGAAGGCAGGGTATGTCAGGTTAGAAGGCAGGGTATAAGTCAGGATAGAAGGCAGGGTATAAGTCAGGATTGAAGGCAGGGTATAAGTCAGGATAGAAGGCAGGGTATAAGTCAGGATAGAAGGCAGGGTGTCAGGATAGAAGGCAGGGTGTCAGGATAGAAGGCAGGGTATACGCCAGGATAGAATGCAGGGTATAAGTCAGGATAGAAGGCAGGGTATAAGTCAGGATAGAAGGCAGGGTATAAGTCAGGATAGAAGGCAGGGTATAAGCCAGGATAGAAGGCAGGGTATGTTAGGATAGAAGGCAGGGTAATAGTCAGGATAGAAGGCAGGGTATAAGTCAGGAAAGAAAGCAGGGTATAAGTCAGGATAGAAGCCAGGGTATGTCTGGATAGAAGGCATGGTATAAGTCAGGATAGTAGGCAGGGTATAAGTCAGGATAGAAGGCAGGGTATATCAGGATAGAAGGCAGGGTATAAGTCAGGATAGAAGGCAGGGTATAAGTCAGGATAGAAGGCAGGGTATAAGTCAGGATAGAAGGCAGGGTATAAGTCAGGATAGAAGGCAGGGTGTCAGGATAGAAGGCAGGGTGTCAGGATAGAAGGCAGGGTAAAAGCCAGGATAGAATGCAGGGTATAAGCCAGGATAGACGGCAGGGTATAAGTCAGGATAGAAGGCAGGGTATAAGTCAGGATAGAAGGCAGGGTATAAGCCAGGATAGAAGGCGTATAAGCCAGGATAGAAGGCAGGATATAAGGCAGGATATAAGTCAGGATAGAAGGCAGGGTATAAGTCAGGATAGAAGGCAGGATATAAGTCAGGATAGAAGGCAGGATATAAGTCAGGATAGAAGGCAGGATATAAGCCAGGATAGAAGGCAGGGTATAAGTCAGGATAGAAGGCAGGGTATAAGTCAGGATAGAAGACAGGGTATAAGTCAGGATAGAAGGCAGGGTATAAGTCAGGATAGAAGGCAGGGTATAAGCCAGGATAGAAGGCAGGGTATAAGCCAGGATAGAAGGCAGGGTATAAGGCAGGATAGAAGGCAGGATATAAGTCAGGATAGAAGGCAGGATATAAGCCAGGATAGAAGGCAGGGTATAAGTCAGGATAGAAGGCAGGGTATAAGTCAGGATAGAAGACAGGGTATAAGTCAGGATAGAAGGCAGGGTATAAGGCAGGATAGAAGGCAGGATATAAGTCAGGATAGAAGGCAGGATATAAGCCAGGATAGAAGGCAGGGTATAAGGCAGGATAGAAGGCAGGATATAAGTCAGGATAGAAGGCAGGGTATAAGCCAGGATAGAAGGCAGGATATAAGCCAGGATAGAAGGCAGGGTATAAGGCAGGATAGAAGGCAGGATATAAGTCAGGATAGAAGGCAGGGTATAAGTCAGGATAGAAGGCAGGGTATAAGTCAGGATAGAAGGCAGGGTATAAGCCAGGATAGAAGGCAGGGTATAAGTCAGGATAGAAGGCAGGATATAAGTCAGGATAGAAGGCAGGGTATAAGTCAGGATAGAAGGCAGCGTATAAGTCAGGGTGGAAGCAAAAAAAATAATGCGAGAACTAATTTATTAAGTGCAGACAAGATATAACAATCAACAAGATGGGCCCACACTTTCCAAAGCTTAAAGCTTCTTTTTGCTATCAACTAAGAAACATCAACTGTTATTTATGTCACGATGTTTATATCAATTAATTTCGCCCAAAAGGCTGTAATGGACCGACTTTTACTGTTTATGAAACTCTATTGTATCGCAAATAGACTGTTTTTTTTTCTAAGGCTGCAAACGCAGTGGGCACAAACACCAACACACCTTCGGCACGTATCTTAAGCCGAACGCCAATTGTACGATTGAACTGGGATTGGCACAAACGCAGTGCGCGATACGACTTGCGTTCAACTTTTAGCCAGCGAGAGCCTAGAGATCATGTGACACACAGGTCGTTTCAAAATGGAGGCGCTGTGCATTGCAGCTTGTTCTATTTTATTGGCTCGGGAAAAGGTATTATAGGGCAACGGTACTGGGTTCATCACATATTTTGAAAGAGAGAAAGTTTGGGGAATACCATCATCTTTTATACGAGGTTTTGAACGACGAGGAAAAATGTATCGCGTACATCAGGATGAGACCCTCAACTGTTCGGACACTTTTAGAGCTAGTGATCCCAAGCATCACCGAGCGCACCACAAACTTCCGAAAACCGTTGTCCCCAAGAGAACGACTTTTGATTACATTGAGATAAGTCATCATCATCTGCACTCAGCAGAATCTTGAGGTACATTTAAGGTCCTCCAGTCCCCAGGGTACAAAGCATGGCTGCCATGGCTGTACAGGTTTTACGGACCACTTAAACTTTAAGAGCTCCAATACTCATACAAGTCCTTGATCACAACAAACAAACAAACAGACAATCATAAAACAACAATTAATGTACAAAACAAACAAGTCAGAACAAAGCAAAAACAGAAGCAACAAGAAAACGTACTGATTATTATAAAGTAGGCCTACTGTAACTTTTTATTGATCAAAGTCCGATCCAATGTGGTGTATATAATCATTGACATTATGGAAAAAAGAAATAGCTTCTTGATTGTCTTTTCAAGTCCTAAAAGAAAACATTTAAATGTACTGCTCTTGGTGGCCGCGGCGCCAGACGAAACCCGGCAGTGTGCAATATTATTACCGTAATTTTTTTTTTTTAATCTCGCTAAATATTTCACAAATTCAAATTCTGCTTGAATCTCCCCTTGATTTTTAGTCGCTGAATTCAAAAATGAAATCAGATATTGTCTGCGATGCTTTCTCGATGAGAAAATTGAAAGTGAAAATGTCCCCAGTCCAGCCATATGACGTCACACATTCAAGGTCGACGCGACTACTAGCAACCGTGAAAAAAACGAAGGCATGAGATGTAGCAAGCCAGTTGAGCACTCTCGTCAAAAAAGTTGGTGCGAAGGCGTGTTGTTGAAGTCCGAAGTCGTGTTGAACTCACTGCGTGCGGTTACTAGGTTTAAATAGTGTCACCAACACCGACTCACAACTAAAGCCGTATTCACTGAGAAGACGTGTTGGTGTTTGTGCCCACTGCTTTTGTAGCTTAAGGAAACAGAAAACAAAAATGTACTAAAAAAAGTAGTTCTTTACCTGAGTGCACCACTGAATAGCCCGGCTATAAATAGACCAGGAAGTCCAATGACATCACCAAGAACATCCATTACATACATAGGTATCATCTACAAAGAAATGCATTTTTTTTTTAAAGTTTGTAAGAACGTCTTTGTTAAATTTATCTCTTTTATCACACACAGAACTGCCTCTAGTAAATTTTACTTTCCGAGCAGACTTTAAAAAAAAAAAATTAATTCCATTCGCTTTTCCTAACCTACCTACCTGGTTAGTATCCGTGACAAAACCAGCTTTGACTGGGTCACAGTTTTCATAGAATGCCGACATGTATATGCCGATGAAACAACACAAATAGAGGATGATGCAGAGCCCAGGGAAGTTGAGCCAAATGGCGCTGGAGAAAATACACAGACATAAACTCACCATGTGATAAAGTTCATTGATTAAACTTTGTATAGCAACTAAAATATTTTTATTCCAGCCCCAGCTTTTTTATATCTATCTATCTATCTATCTATCTATCTATCTATCTATCTATCTATCTATCTATCTATCTATCTATCTATCTATCTATCTATCTATCTATCTATCTACTATCTATCTATCTATCTATCTATCTATCTATCTGTCTATCTACCTATCTATCTATCTATCTATCTATCTACCTAACTATCTATCTAACTATCTATCTATCTATTTATCCAACTATCTATCTATCTGTCAATCAATCAGTCAATATCTGTCGTTATATTATAAAATAATCAAAGGCAACACTATTAGAGGCCGGCTGGTCCTGTGGTTAGTTCAGCTGACTGTCAACAAACAAGTCGCGAGTTCTATTCCTGCCGACGACCGATACCTGCCGCTCTGCATGAGTTTTGGGTCTAGTGGACGTAATAATCTTCAATCTTCTATACGTCTATTGAAATCTATTTTTCTGTCTTTCTATTTATAAATCAATCGATCTATATACCATTCAATCTATCTATACGTCTGTCTATTTCTTTTCTCTGTTGGTCGGTCTATCTTTCTGTCCTCCCATAAATTCCTATGCTATTGCCATCTACGTATGTTTCATAAGCATTAGAATACGTTTTGTATTTATTTCTCTAACAAGATGAAAAATTAAACTGTTAAAAGATAGAACAAAAAAAAAAAGAAAAAGTCACCATTGAGCTTTCTTTAAACTTGGACACGTGACTGCCCTTTGCACTTGCGCCTGGTTGACACCGAAAATGGACACCCAGGTAAAGTATCCGCCCACCGTCAACGCCCACACACTGTGTCTGACTGAAGGGTCAACTCTAAAACTAAATCACATAAACACAAAAACATAAGTAACAATGTATAAATCTATAGATATATAAAGTTGGATGTTTGTGTCGATTTCGATCTCAAGACACGTGACCTCATTGCCTCGATCGAAGCATTAAAAAAACAATGTGAAGCTAAGAAACGGTTCATTAGTGGTCAACAGGGGATAAGTTGTATATATGCTTTGATAGAAGGCATACACCCAAAATCTGCCAAAAATGTATCGTTATAATATAATGGATGGGGGCCATGGGGCTTTACCATGTCTGATCAATGTACCTATTATCTTTTTCATTACATAAGCTCCTTCTATAAAGAAGATTATTGCGTCCTACGCACGTCCATGGTTTGAGTCTAGTCCTGCATTTCTATTCGTGTTTTAAATGATAAGTTACTGGTTTTCCTGGCTTGTTCAGGCAACCCATTCCATGCCCCGATGCCACTCGGGATGAAATAGTACTTGTGTGCGTTTGCTATCGTATAATTTCGCATAAAAGATAAGGAAAGTGTTTTTGTCCTTATGTTTATCTGAGCATTGTAACATATTATTTTTGTGTAGTATTTCTAAATAAGAGTTTAATGCCTTATGTATTATTACTAGGCCTACTTTACTCGTTGCCCTTCTGTCCTTTAGTGCAGGGGCGGCAACCTAAGGCACGCGTGCCACTTTTGGCACGCAAAACGATTTTCAGTGGCACGCTGAAAATGGACCTCCAAAAATATTATTTAATGCAAGTCAAAACAACGTATGTCAGCATAATTAGTGGGTGCTGCTTGGCGAACTACATGGGAATTACACCGAACGTCGACTGTTTAAGTTCAGGAATGTTTTTATGCAAAGTTCTCATCATTGGACTTGCAATCTGTCTTCTTCTGCTTTCTCGTCACTGAGGAACAGTTGTCGATTATCGATGTCTGTGGTCCTTCCTAGGACATAGGCCGCCAACAAGGGTCCTCCAGGCATCTCTCCTGGGCCAGTCTTTTCAGCTTCCCCCAAGTAAGGTTAAACTCCTTGGTATCTGCTTCCACATCTCTGCGCCAAGTGTTCCTCGGTCGGCCTCTTTTCCGTTTTCCCTGAGGGTTCCAGTTCAGGGCATGCCTTGTTGTGCTGGAAGCAGGTTTTCGGAGTGTATGGCCA
Source organism: Anisus vortex (assembly GCA_949126835.1). Taxonomy (NCBI): domain Eukaryota; kingdom Metazoa; phylum Mollusca; class Gastropoda; family Planorbidae; genus Anisus; species Anisus vortex. Next base: position 41,114,467 of record OX421494.1, on the reverse strand, counting down.
ATCCATCGCCATCGTCTCTGGAGGATTTCTTGTTCTACTGGTTTTTGCTTTGTCCGCTGCCACAGTTTCAGGTTGCTTATCCTGTCTGGCCAATGAATCCCAAGAATCCTTCTTAAACAGTAATTTATAAAGGACTGAAGTTTCTTTATATTCGTGGCAGTGGTTCTCCAGGTTTCGGCTCCATACAGCAGCACCGGTTTCACCATGGTTTTGAAGATCCTGATCTTTAGGTTGTTTCTTAGGTGTCTGGAGACCCAGACATTTTAAAAAACTGAGTTGTTGGAAGGTCGTTCTTGCCTTTCCAACCCTTGTTTTTACATCAGCATCTGTCCCACCTTGCTTGTCCACAATGCTGCCAAGATAGACAAAACTCTCAACTTCTTCTAGTGCTTCCTCTTCCAGCATAATGGGTGCAGTACTGGTGGCATTGACCTTAAGGACCTTACTCTTCCCTTTGTGTATATTAAGACCAATACGTGCAGAAGTGGCTGCAACATTGCCAGTTTTCTCCTGCATCTGTTCTTGCAATCTGTGAATGAATCTATTGTTTCTTGAGTCTCTTCTAGAAAAAAGTGATACGGCAAAGTCTTGGATAGATTCGTTTCTTGTCTGGAAGCAATTAGGGTGTATTTTAATTAATTCAAATATATATTTTCGGTATTGAATGAGGAGATCTGACTGTTTTAGCCGATGTTTCTAAATGACATGGCAACACGTCTCAGTGAGTTAAACTTCCATTTACAAGACTGGGTCGAAAAGAACTTGAAGTGTTGGGCCACTGGAATGAATTTACATTGAAACTGGACATATCTTTCCGTAAAATCAATTTCATTACCTAATTTAAGGCAAATTAAGATAGATGAGCATTTTCAGAAGTACACTAGTTATATTAAAAACAATTAACTCGTTTTGTATCACAAGCATCAAATTTGGAGAATTTAATTGAAGGGAGATAATTAACCTGTTTTCTTTACATTAATAAGTAAAGTACCCTTCGGACCAAACTGATCATAGGGCGTTCATCAGTTTCGTTACATTCAAATTACAAAAGATAGTTGAAGCCTATATAAATATTTTATGACTAAAGAATGTATAATATGTACATTTTTAAACATTACAATAACTACCCAGTTTGTATGATTACTACGTATCTCTTCCGCTTAACTGTAGTGAAAGTCTCTCTTACCATATATAGGTTTAAATGATTTGTTTATAATAGCTATTACTAGAATAATATCTTGACAACTAAATTCAAATGTTGATAACTATTAATGTGTAGATCTAAGTTTAGTAATGAAATTAATTGTGTATTAGCTAAGAATGGATTTTTTTTTAAAGATGATGGGCCTAATAACAAACAGGTTAATTTTTTATTTAATTTATAAAACGCTTTCATGATTTTCTCTATTATGCTACTTTTCTTTTGGTCTTGCTACGGACTAAATAAATTGTCTTATTAAAAAAAAAGGTAGTTGATCAGTTAGACTTTCACGCTGTCGGCACGCTGAATGATTAAAAAATTCTAGTTTGGCACACTATAAGCAAAAGGTTGCCGACCCCTGCTCTAGTGTTTCTATGTTTACTGATTGAACTATTGGTGTTACTCTTGTCAGTAACTTGCGTAATTGCCAATTTAATTTTAAATTTTAATATTCATGGGACCCTCCTAAACTCTTATGGGCCCCGGTAAGGCGTACCGGCCGTACCCCCTCTCGTGGGGCCTTAAGGTACCCCCAGACCATAGGATGTACTTTGATAAAAACACACACAAAATGGTGACCTTGATTAGAGTTACATTGTATTTTACTGTTATATAATAAAGTTATAGTAATTGATCTGTGTAATTTATTACATTGTTACATGGATCTCTATGATACATTTCTTTGGTTCAGTCAAAGACTATATTAAGATGGACCGCTTGATCTATTTTTAGAGCGTATATGTTCTTTTTCGGTGAGCATCCAATAACGCTGTCCTTAAATTACTTCTATACTTTTGCCTAAATGTTTCCGCTGTATACAACTTTCGATTTTAATTTTTAATTGAGCGATTAAATAAAACGGAAGTGCATCGTACAAAAGGGAATCGGGAATTACGAAAAGTAGTCATTCGAGTCATCAAATAGCAGAAATATCAAAGCAAGAGGTCCATCTTATTATAGTCTTTGGTTCAGTATACGCTTTAACATTCCTTCATTACGTGAAACATCGCTTGTGTTGTTTTTGAAAAAAAAAGTTGTGTAAATAGTGTCCTGTGTTTGCCACCTACTCAAGCAGCTCAAGTCGTTTGGTTCTCTCCAGTGACTTCCAGGCCTCGCCAATACCTCCCACCAGCAGGTCACCTTTGATCAGTATAGCCAGCAGGCTTGCCACCATCATAATCACTTGAAAGCTGTCTGTCCACAGCACAGCTTTCATACCTCCCTAGGGAGAGAGACAAGTTGACATTGTTCACGAAAATATAACAAAAATATTTTGTTAAAAAGAACTCGAGGAAAAAAACAACAGCTGTAAATCGGGAATTTCCCACAAAAAATGAAGTGTTCCCGTTTCACAAAAAATTATTTGGACCAGAAACTATGTGTAATTTTCTCTAAGTAGATGCATTTGCTGAAATGGACAAGTCTTAACGTGTATGCATGCATAAAAGGTCACGTGCAAAAACATTTCCGTTCTTATTCGATCATTTTATTCGAAACAATGTCTGTGTGCTACTTTACTGGTTGTACTCAAATTTGTTGGGGATTAAAATTTATTTCATTTCCAATAGATGTTTACAAAACAAAACAATGTATTGTGAAAGTCAGAAGGGAATAATCACCTTTTTAAAATATCAAACTTATTGCTTAATGCAAAATAATTTTTTTTATTCGTTTTTATGAATTTACGCATTTTGTTTTTTCAATAACCAAGAAAACGCAACTATTGACTCATTTATTTTGTAAACAAATAAAAATTTTACGTCACGCGACTAACACTTGAGTATTAATGTTCGCCTGTTCACTTTTGATGTTAAAAACGGATTCCTCATAACTAATATTGTATCCTTTGTATAATTCTAAAAGACTAGAACTGGCCGTCGAGGTTGAAATCAATTGTCAAACACCAGCAAAAGCATGCTTTTGTGTTATTAGTTTAAAAATAGAACAGGAAGTTCACGAACATTCGGGTTCATAAGTTCACGCCTCATTAAGACTTGTCCATTGGGCGTAAATTCTATTATTGTAGAACTCTTCATGAACTTTTTAGCAAAATTAAACCAAAATATATAATAAGCTTTATTAAAGACATACAACTATAAAACAGAATTTAAAGATATAAGAACAATAAAGTGGATGCAAGATACACATGAAAACAACGTTATCAAAAGGGCCCTATAGGCCTAAAACATTCGATGTTGATGGGCCGGAAATTCAACAATTCAATTCAATTAAGTAGATAAGCTTACAATTGGTTGTTTTTATTAGGGATAATAAATAATGTAAGATTATGAATAGATTGTCTGTTGTGTTAAATTAGAATAGTGTATTTGGAATTAAATGGTTGATTGGTCGAGGGATTAGTTTTAGGATAATATGTTTTTATTTCTTTCTTATATAATTATTGGTGAAAATTGACTTGGGTAATATGTTGCCTTTAAATTAGATTTTGTTAATTGAATAGCTTAGTTCTAGAGTTTTGTTGGTATTTATGTTCGTCTATTGTTTAGTTTAGTTTATGCATTAGTGTTTCTGTGTAGGTCTGTCCAGGTAGCTAATAACCTTTCTGTACCTACGGATTACCTGTGGTCCATGTCCCATTTTCTTGTAGCTTTTTGTAAATATCTCATTGTTTTTATTATTATAATAAGTGTTACGCTCGCTCGCTCATATATATATATATATATTATTATTATTATATTTAACGACAAAAAATAGTATTGTATGAAAGAGTATACTTACAAAGGCGGTATATAACGTACAGACTATCCCGACAGAGATGACTGACCCCCATAATGTGAACCCAGTCACTGTAACAAAAAAGAAAGCTAAAAATAAATAATGTGCATTATTTTATGCTCTATAAATTATAGAGTATTAAACATGATTCTGTCTACTCTTATTACAATTATGGTATAACACATTCTATTTATTTTTCTTTTAGCGTCGTAGCATCAAAATTTGATTAACATTTTACTGTTTCTACAATAGTTGATATTCAGGAGAAGGGAGGGAAGGGGGGGGGGAGAGAAATCGAAAGTCCATATTCTGACCATGAGCCTTCGGCGCTGACCTCATGGCCTAAGCCCAACCTTTTAAGCCTGACCTTCTAACCCTGACCTTGCAACTCTTACGTAATTTTGAAGCACGAGTTTAAACAAATTCAACAACACAAGACGAAATCAGGAACAGTTTGGAATCCTTACACCTTTTCACCTTTTCAAACGGAGTGCACAATAATAATTTTTAAAAACGTTAAAATAGGTCAAATTGATTCTATAATATCATCTGTCGATTTGTTAAGTGTTAATATAACAAAATTAAGACAAGTGACTGTCCTAAAGTAATGTATGTCAAAATGTGCACCTGCGTTTAATGCCAGACTGGGAGCGTACAAAACAATTGCCATGTACAGGGTCTGTGGGAATACAAGAACATTTTTTAAACATTTTATTATAGATGGATTCAAGCTTATCAATACTGTTTCAGAAGTAGATCTAAAAATTGTTTTTTTTTGTTTGTTTGTTTTTCTCCTTTTTTTTTTGTAGCAGTTGCTATTAAGCGCATTCTATGTTGTTAAGCATCGATTCCGACAATAGACATATTGCAATTCAGAAGTGCCATTGGCTGGATTAAGACCCTGATTCGCCCTAAATTCTGAACATATGTGTTTGCCTGTCTATTAAATAAGTAAATCAAAATTTAAAAAATCATAAAAAGCATTGATATTAAAACCACTAAAAATTACAGTAAGATGATTTACTAAGATGTGTACAATAGTGTGGACTTGTTTCTTTTTTTTTTTGTTACATTATAGCCACTTTGTAGGCCTAAGATTGAAAAGTTTTCTTTTAGTATATGAAATTTCAAATCCTTTCGTGATCATTTTATTGTTATTTAATTTGGGGCACATTTTAGCGAATCCTGGTCCAACTGCATCGTTTGGAGGTTGCACCGTATTGCGCCATGGACTGTTGTACATTCCTGCTGTGCAAAATGTCTTTGCCCCCCCCCCCCACCCCTACCCCCTTCCCTCTGCCCCATTAGAGCTTAAAACACGTGTTTCTATTGCTTTATGGTTAATTTCAATCATGTACATAGCTATATTTAAAAACAATGTGTTACATTGTGTAAGATGTTTATTAACTGGCTGTACTTACCATTTGCAAGACAAAAGTCATAGAAGCTGCAGTACGGACACCCCGTGAGAACCGTTTCTCAAGATACTGTAACAAAGGTAGAAAACATATTAGTACATAAAGCCATTCAGGCTGCCATTCAATAAGCAATTGTATCGAGCTTAGTTAATCAACTAGACCTAGGGGCCAGCAGACCACAACACAGCCTGCCAAGTCAATTACTATGGTCCCTAAAGAGCTAGTAACGGCAGTTTGTTTTTCTAAATTTCTTGTATTAACAACGTAATTTTTATAATATGTTTTGCCCGTCTAGTTGTATTAAATTTCTTATACTGTTTACTGTAGAAACATGTTTCATACCCGGATTTACCCAATTTGCGTTGTTTTTACGTGATTCATGTGATTAAGTCTAGGTTTAATTTTATCGGTAAGTATTTTAACAAAAGTGTCCATGTTCCCATCTATCTATTTATCTATCTATTCTCTATCTCTTTGTCAGTCACTAAAACTCCTTCCTTCTAACCTGCCTCTCTGTGCTCGATAGCCTTACCCTCATTCCTCTCACCCTCATTTGTTTCCTAGATATGTAGGCGTATGTTAGTGTGTGTGTGGGTTGTTACTATTGGGGTGGAAATGAGGCAATCTACAATTGGTCAAGAAATACTTGAATCAGCTAGAGTCTCAGACCTCTGACAACCAAATCCAGATATTGGCTTTCACGAGTGGTTCTTAGGCCTAGCATGAGGAGGGATAGAGGGCGGTTCACTGGCGCCTCAAAACCAGATGCTTCGGTCTGATGGGGTCGTCAGCCATGGAAGGCTACTCATCTTGGAAGAGAAAAACTTTGATGGCAGTCTTACTGCCTTAGTTATTGGTTCTGGAAGTAAACCACGAATCCAAATAAGGAGTCTATAAAGCTCCATGCGCACTGGCAAATCCTGCAATGCAGCTAGTACCATACTATAATGCCTCATACGTCCAGGGCTTAACGATTCTCAGGGGTGGTCCAAAGGGAGAGAATGGGGGACCAAGGCCCTATTCTGGCGTCAAATAGAGTACGGTTTCCGCAGCCACATGCACTATTTTCTCCCACTGCAGAATTCCCATCGGATCATTATTGTGGTGGCTCGTCCGCTTACCTGCAATGTCTCAGGTACCAGGGTGGGGTTGAGGCGGGAACGCTGCGCGCATTGCTTACTCCCCACCGCGGCCTCTATGCATCTCGGCGGTACAATGAGACCTCGGTCGCGCAGCAGGGACTGTCCCCCGTACGTTAGCCTACCAGTGTGCTCATGCGTACTGGTGGTTTCCACACTTCGCCAGCTATGAGGCCCCTAGGGTACAGAAGTGAAGCAGGTACCAGACTTGAACTTCACTTCTCCAAAGTGAGAATACGATCAGAACTTACTCTCCTATGGCTCGGAGTGTAACAGACTATACAAGCAACGCTTTCTCCTTGGAAACATCAGATGCGTGGGGACAGGGGATCTGATAAATAGGCAAATCTGACCCAACACACTGTCCATACTTTTGCGCCCAGGAGAGGACACCCCCAGCTTCACAGTTTATCGTCGAAATAACAAGACAGTCAGCAGTCTATATGCGTGTCGTCAATATGTCTGTCTATCAGTGAATCTTTACAAATGTTATAATTTTTAAAACAATTACAATGGAAGAAAGTTATATTTATATTTATGCAATATGTATATATTATACAAAATAAATATATATAATTTCAGTAAGGTTGATGTTTCCAATTTAAGCCCACAACACTCCTTTCTCCTTTCGCAATTCTTCGTAAAAATCTAGTTCTCTTTGTCAGGCGACAATCTAATTTATACATGTCTGCGTTTGTGTGTGGGTGTTTGTGTATGTGTGTGGATGTATGTGATGTGTGTTTGTGTGTTTTCTTTTATACTCGCATGCAGTAAACCCTTCTGTACCAGAGACAAAAGCTAAACAATGGTTCTTTTCTTTAGGAGACTTTATACCATGCAATGAAAAGTTTGGTGGCGTGTGTGGGGGAGGGAGGGCTAGATCTAATAATACGTTTCTGACAGGGTTTTAACTGGAAACAGGAAATTATAACAACAGGGTTAGGCTTACACTCTCAGAACAAGAAGCATAACAATTGATAGTCTACTCTTGGTAATAATAATCTCATACATATATAATAGATCAAGATATTATATTGACATTGTTCAAAAGTTAAAAACAACAAAAAAAAAAACACATTGAATATGGAGAGCAGGAAAGCAAGTAAGCAAAGGTAAAATTAAAGTAAGGTACCCGTCGGACCAAATTGAGGCCTAGGGCCGGTGTTGCAGCATTCACCAGTTTCTGTGGCCACGTGATACTAGTGGATTGTGCCGTACAGCACAATGCCCAGCCACTTTTACTTTATCCCAAGTAAAGTCAGAGCTGGGTAGACTCAAAGACACCCTCTAGACCTGGAAACAAATCCTAGCCTTCATCAGGATTCGAAACTAGGACCTTCGTTACGCCAGCCCAACGCGCTGTAGCTCGGCCACCATTCCACATTAAAGCAAATAAGCAAAGAGGAATCTAAAAAGCTACAGCGTCTGAAAACTTTGAGATGAACCTGAAAATATGGATTTCCTTGGGCTAAAAAATAAGACTTTTTCCAACCCTGGCAGATTCTGTCTCATTAATTAGAAAATAGTGTAATTACGTATGGTTTATTTAAACTTACCTCGTATGCGCTGGTCACTCCGAGTTTATAAAATATAGGTATATAGATGTGCGCAGCCCCAGCGATGACAAAAAAGTAGCCCACCCCTATCCACAGGTACATCGTGGTGTAGTTGTACATCTCCGCCGGCGTCCCTAGCAACGTGATGGCCGACATGAAACTGGCCAGGAGGGACAGGCCCACCGGAAACGGGTTCATGTTCCTCCCGGCGAGCAGGAAGTTGTCCAGCGTCTTGTTCTTACGGTCCTTAAGCGCGTGGTACAAGCCGATGCCGGCGGAGATGACCAGAATGCCGGCGAAGATGACGTAATCCAACCAGGAGAACTGCTTCAACTTCCCAGTGTTGAAGCTGTAGTCGCCGAGGAAGACAGGCTCGTGGAGTCCGCTGCCGGAGGGTATAGAGGTTGTTGTGGTGGCCATTGTTTTTTTTTCTTTTATGCTAGTACCACTTGTATATAGATTTAAATAAAAGTGGTACAAGATCATAAAGTCTTTCTTGTGGCGAGGAATAATCTCTTGAAGTAAACTGTTTTTGATCCCTACTATTGTAACACTCAGTACCTGCAAGACTTGAAGTTTTAGACTTTTCACCAACCAATCTTCTGTGGAGTTGTTTTACTATAGTGTGTAGATTCCCTTGTTTAACTCATGATCTACAAACAGAAAAGAAAACACAAGCTAGTAAATCTATTAAACTCGATGTAATCGTTTAAGCCTCTATGTCAAAACCAAGACTGTAATAAGATGGACCGCTTGCTCTATTTTTTGAGCTTATATGTTCTTTTTTTTCCCCGTGCGCAACCAATAAGGATGTCTTGAAGGAAGAAAATCATCGCGAATTACTAAAGCGGAAGTCTAGAGGACTTAGTGTGATCGGAAATTCCGAAACTAAAGTGTTTCAATTTATCAAATAGCAGAAATGTCAACGCAAGCGGTCCATCTTATTATAATCTTTGGTCAAAATAATATTTAAAAAAACACGTTCTTAATTGACATTTGGTATACCATTTAATTTAGTTTCCCTCTTTATGCTTCCGAAATTTAGAGTTGATAACTTGTGGGAATAAATATAATAGTACTTGGTAAAGTTTACATAAATTGTTTTTTAAAGTAAATTTACACAGAAAGATGTCATTTATGAACAAAGGACTATAACACTTTCCTTATCTTTTATGCGAGAACAAATGCACATAAGTACTCTTTCTTCCCGAGTGGCATTCGGGCATGGATTGGGTTTGTCACATTCCCATATTATGAATGTGTAATGTAAGCATACTTTATGTGAACTAAGATATACTATGATGCAATTCATCGACACAATACAAATAATAAATCTTTCAACTCTGAGTTCCTGCAATGAATTATTTTATTGAACGTATAGCCTACATTAAAAGTCCATAAGACAATAAATGCAAGACATCACATTGGAATCACTAGAGTTATATATCCTAATTCAGTACAGTAATATGGGGTGACTTTGGTCCACTTTAAAGCTTTTTTGTTCTCTATATCTTAAACAGATGTCCCCTTATAAGCCAAAAGTTAGTTGTACATCATGAAGACTTACCATCCCTCAAGATTAATCAGTAATATATTTCATATAAAATGTTTTTTTTGTGTTTTTAATTTAGATATATTTTGTAAGCCTCACAAGCTTCACCGGTTCGTTTGGCCATCAGCTGTGCTGGCCAATCTTTTTCCCCATACCCTTTCATGACGATTATAGACTCAAAATAGTCCAGACAGACATCCATTTAATTTTCTTTCTTGCTGTCATATTTTCTAACTTTTAGTTGGTCCTTTGGTGTTGATTTTTCCTGTGCGACACTATTAGGATTATGCCCTTCTGTAGGTCAACTTGTAGTTTTAAGTAGTAGTTTGTAAGTTGAAATGTAGGCTTGTTTTAAGGAAACGAAATTATGGTGAGAGTCGTGGGCGGGGGGGGGGGGGGGAGGGGGCGTGAAACCCAAAGCTTACCGCACCGGGTGACACCAGCCCTCGGTACGCCACTGCTCCTCACGACACTGAACACTCGACTCCCCTTGTATCCCTGGATATTACACACTCCTTACTTTCACCACCTAACTCTCCCCTTCACATGCCCCGTACCGGAACAAAACTTGTCACACAACTGTTAACAAGTCCGACTGCCTTGCCCAATCACGATCTGCTGCACTTCTTTAACTGTTGTTACACTCGTAAATCTATTACACTCTATGACAGCGATGGCGAACCTATGGCACGCGTGCCACTACTGGCACGCAGAGCCATTTCTGTGGGCACGCGAGCATTTTCAAAAAAAAAGAACAGCTTAGTTATGGACACACCGCTAGGGATGGGGTCATTGATTTAAAACGGCCATTTTGTCGGATCGACGATGCCATCGTCGATTTGTTAAAAAACTTTAATTTTCGCCACTATTTAACTTTTTATTTTACTTGAAAGTATAATACTTTACTCATGTACAATATGTCAGGTGGCTGAGCAGAGGACAAGTATTGGAGAGATTTGTAGCATGCTTGGATGAAATAAGGCTATTTATGATTCAAAAGGGGCAGGATTATCCACAGCTCACTGATAAGGACTGGCTTACCAACCTCATGTATTTTACAAATGTACAATAAACTGAATAAAAAACTGCAGGGTTCAGGAAAAAAAAAGAAATGATGTTTTGTGATGTCAGAACATTTAATAGAAAACTGCAGGCTTTTTAAAGACACCTACAAAATGGGCAGCTGAAATATTTTCCAAATGTAAAAATGCATTTACAAAATTCTATAACATTTACTGACAATCCTACAAGCCATTAAGAAATGTACAAGGAATTGTTTAGCATTGTAGCAACTTCAAAGGAGAATTTCAGTACCGGGGTAATAGATTTGTACAGTTCCGTCAGACGGAGACAACTCTCTGTTTTCTTACTTCCCCAGATAAAGCCAAATTTGAAGAACTTTATCTTTCCATATCCCTTGTGGTTAAATTTAGGAAATCTGAAAATGGAGCTATGAGAATTTAAAGAAAGCTCTATCTGAAAAAAATTAATTCTATTATATTATCTGTGTGAAACACTTGAGAAGTCTGAGAAGATTAAGTGTGGAAGGATGGCAAAGGACAGCACAGTTGGTAGCTCTGATGATGAAATGCTTAAAGTGTGGAATTCTCTGCCAAATAATTTCAAGTCAATGAAAGCACTAGGAATTGCACTTCTTACTTTGTTTGGGCCATGTTGTGCTTGTGAGCAGCCCTTTTCAACTTTAAATGATATCAAATATGATAACAGAAACAGACTAACAGTTGACCTGAGTGCTGCTTGTGTCGCTCTTAAAGTTACGGAGTATGAGCCGAGGCTTGACAAATTATCAGCATGCGCACAACAGCAAAAATCACATTAACTATACAAAATCATACTAAATGCATACAGTTAACTGTAATACCTGTAATTGTGTCATTGTTATATATTAATACTTTTTTCATTTACTAAAGTTTATGTTGTTTGTTTTTTTGTATAAAAATAAAAGACTGTATATATCATTCAAAGATCTATTAATTTGTTATTCTTTTTGAATAAAAAAGATGTTAATTAGTTCGAACAACTATATGAGCTCAACATTTAATTGCTGTCTTGGCACGTTGTAAGAAAAAAGTTGGTCTTGTATTGCACTTTGGGCACGTGGCCTCAAAACGGTTCGCCATCACTGCTCTATGTAATCGTTTAAGCTTCTGTGTCAAAACAAAGACTGTAATAAGATAGACCGTTTGCTCTAATTTAAAAGCTTATAGGTTCTTTGTTTAACGCTATGCGCAACCAATAACGCTGTCTTGAATGACTTCTACGCTCCAACGATTGCATTAAATGATTCCGCTGTATATAACTTTCGATTTTAATCATAATTTTTCATAGCGAATTAATAAACTGGAAGCTTAGAGGACTTAGTGCGATCGGACATTCCGACACAAAGTGTTTCAAGTTATCAAATAGCAGAAATATCAAAGCAAGTGGTCCATCTTATTATAGTCTTTGGTTCAAATAATTAAAAAAAAGTGTTAATGAGGTGTTTGCTTTATCCCCATTGAACAACAATGTTCAGTTCATTAAACTAGTAATTTATACCTTCCTGCAAGAACTCAATAAAATATCTATAATCACAAGTGATCTGACAACGCTCTTCTGCAGCACAAATATATTTAATCACATTAAATCACAGTCACATATAATATCCAATGAATAATATAATATAATATAAGTCCAAGAAATGAAATAGTATTCTGATAAAATGTGGTATAGTTCCGAGTCTAACGTATGCGTCTATACGCTTCTAGATATTTGAGTCGACTGACTATTCTCCGGTCTTTTACCCCCGTGATCAGCCTTGCCCAGTCAAGCAAGTATCACATATAAAACGTGCAAAGCATGCTTTAGAAAGCTAAGACGCAGTAGAACAAACTAGATTGTGACATTCATAATCTTCCCAGTGCCCATAACTCTTGTACTATACAATTGACTTTCTTGAGTCATTTCCCTTTGACCATGTTAGTGCATACTAGCATTACTCACCCCTCCCGGAAAAAAATAATAATTCATTATTATTTTTGCATAATTACATATATAGGGAACATAAATTATTGTTACAAAATCAATGAAATATTTAGTTGCATATCAATAGTTAACGTATCTAATTAAGTCATGTAATATTCGTGTAATCATAGTACAAAAAAACATAAATAATCATCATAAAAACATAAATAATCATCATAAAAACAATTTACATCGGTGTCTTACATAAGTTATACACCATCTTATTAACTATGAGACCAAAAATCTGAAGTCTCAAGTGTTACATTAGTCCTAGACAATTATCTTTCAGTATTGTCTATTCAATATCTGGGATATAAATGGATAATCTTGATAACACATCTGGCAAATGATTATCTTTTCCAACTATGCTTTTGATCTGAAACTGATAATCAGATAGTAATAATGCATATTTGTTTATGCGTTTGTTATTTACATTTGACACATTAAAATTTACTAATGGTTTGTGATCTGTGAGAATTGTAAACTTACGTCCTAACAAATAGTATTGAAATTTCAATACAGCATAAGCTATGCATAAACCTTCCAATTCCAATATACTGAAATTTTTTTCACTATTAGTTAATGCACGGCTTATATAGAATGCTGGTTTGTACACCATTTCTGAATCTATCATTACTTTCTTAAAAATACAAGCACCTAGTCCTATTTTTGAGGCATCACAGGCTAAAATAATTTCATCATTTTTCTGAATAGTTTCCAGAATTGGTTCTATAGAAAACTCATTAACTAGTTGTCTGAATGATTGTTCACATTCATTATTCCAATTTACATAATTTGGTTGAAATTTTTTTGTAAGATCTATGATAGGTCTAACTATTTGACTGTATTTTGGAATAAACTTGCTGTAATAATTGAATAAACCTAAGAGTGCTCTAACTTCTTTCTTAGTTTTAGGTGTCTTTATTTCTAAGATCTTTTTGTGTAATTGTTCTGTTGGCTTGACTTGGCCATTAGAAAATGTATGTCCCAGAAATTCAATTTCTGTTTGTCCTATCTTTAATTTAGTTGGGGATACAGTTAAATTGTTATCTTTTAGTATTTGTAAGACTTCTACTAAAATAGTCAAGTGTTCATCCCAAGTTTCTGTATATATACACACATCATCCACATAGTGAATTATGTTGTTTCTTTGAGGAAGAATTTTTCTCATTAATTTAGTGAAAGTTGCAGTACTATTTATGAGACCAAATGGCATTACATTCCAGTTAAACACACCTCTATGAGTAATAAAAGCTGCGTAATCTTTAGAATTTTTATCTAGAGGTACCTGCCAAAAACCTCTGGTCAAGTCTATAGTGGAAAATATTTTCCCAGTTGCCATAGTATTGATGATATTGTCTATGTTGGGTAACCCTTCTTGATCAATTTTTGTGATTTTATTTAATTTGCGATAGTCACAGCAAAGTCTAATTGAACCATTTTTTTTTCTTACTATTACCATTGGTGAAGAGTATTGAGACATAGATTTGTTTATAATCTTATTTTCAATTAATTGGTCCAATTCTTTATCCACTTTGTCAACTAGCATTTGTGGAATTCTATAAGCTTTTGATCTAAACTCTTTTTTGTCAGTTAATTCTATTCTATGTTCAATGACATTAGTCAAACCAGGTGTTTCTGTGATTGTATCTTTAAATTTGTTTAATATTTTCACAATTTTATTTTTAGTTTCTACACTTTGAATATGATCTAAATTAATTTGCTCTAATTCATTAGTTGTATTTGCGGTCATGCCACACAAGTAGTTAACATTACTTGGAATGTCTTTAATATTTTCATCTTCAACGATGATAACATTGTTGTTTTCTATTTTGTCATTGGTTTTTGATGTAGTATCAACTATATTGCTTTCTTCATAATGTCTTAAATTGTTGATGTGAACAATTTTTTCACTACCATTTATGTCAATTTTATATGTAACATCTGACAATTTATGTATAATGTCATAAGGACCTTTCCATTCCATGGTATTACCAGAACCAATGGGTAGATATACAAGTACTTTATTTCCTATTTCTAACTTTCTTAAGTTTTTATTCATGTTTTCTCTAAGTATGGTTTTTTCTTTAATTACTTGGTTGTTTTCCACAGCAAATTGATATGCTGTTTGCATATGTTTTTCTGTCTCATTTATTAGATCAAAAGGTGACATTTTTGTTTCTTTGGTTTTTAGTAATTCTGCTTTAAAATTCTCTAATGGACCATTGGCATTTCTACCAAAGATTAACTCAAAAGGTGAGTAACCAGTGCTTTCATGCTTTGCCTGTCTATAAGCAAAGAGAATGGCTGGTAGGAATTCATCCCATTCATAAGGGTGTTCTTCGCAAACCTTAGCTAACATTTGTTTTATAGTTTGATTTGCCCTTTCAACCAAACCATTTGACTCTGGGTGGTAGATTGAACTAAAAATTTGTGTTATGTTGAGCATTTTAGTAAAAGCTTGAGTCAATTTGGATTTGAATTGGGTACCATTATCACTTAATATAGTTTTAGGAAATCCAAATCTGCAGAATATTGGCAATAGTGAGTTACATACTCTATCTGCGGTTATTTCTCTTAGAGGGATTACTTCCACCCATCTACTACCCATATCAATGACTGTTAATGCAAATTTAGCTTTTGAATTCCTAGCTTCTTTCATAGGTCCAATAATATCAATGGCTATCTTTACAAAAGGTTTGTCTACAGTATCTGTTTTTTGTAAAGGTGCTTTATGTTTTGAATTTTTCTGATTATGTATCAGACATGTTGAACAACTTTTTATGAACGTTTTCAAATCCTTTTCTAAATTGGGCCACCAGAAGTTGTTTTTGATTTTGTTACAAGTTTTTTTTGTACTTAAGTGACCTGCTAATGCATTATCATGCGAAATTTTCATTATTTGCACTGTCAAAGATTTTGGCACAACTATTTGAGTTATATTAGTTTTTGTTTCTATCCTACAAAGAATTCCATTAATTAATTTCATTTGTCCTTGTTTAAAATTTTCTTTACCAAGTTGTGACACAATTTTGTTTATATACTCATCTTGTTTTTGTTCATTTTTTAATGTTTGTTCATCAAAAGGCATACTATTTAAGCTAATCTGTTCACGTTTTTTCATTTGTGTTTCAGTTTTCTTTTGAGTAGTATCAATATATGCTAAAATGTTTGTTTTCAATGTTTGAAAGTCATTGATTTCTTTCTCTGCAATATTGTATATTGCTTTGTGATTTTCTAAATGTTTGCACAGTGATATGGCATGCAATTGTTTAGGTATATTATTTATTTCACATTGTTCTTCAAGCCTTTCAATATATTGATTCAATTTCTCTGTACCATTCCATTTAGGCATTAGATTTTCTTTCACTTTGTTTATAGGTATATCTATATTAGGTGTGTCATTAAAAATGCTACTGTCTGACTTGCCTAGTGTTTGTAAAAAACTGACAGTTTGCAAGGCAGGGCCGAATTCATCTTGTGATAAATCTCCCAGTTGATTATTTTCTAACAAAATTACAGGTTTTAAGTTTAAATCTGTGGATTTAAGATCCATCCATTGTTGAAATATTTCAAAACTATTGTCCTGTTTTACTCCATATGTATTACCTATTATTAGGGGAGCGACACAATTTTTTAAGATGGCTGCTTCAGTAATTCCTGTAAGCCAAGGAGTATCAATTTGTATGGTAGTGATTGGACAACTAACCATAGATCCATTACCTAGTTTAATTGTTTCTATCCTTAAGATATTTTTGGCTTTATGAGGAGGAATAATCCTCTCATCTACACAAGTGAGAGATGACCCAGTATCCCTTAGACAATAGGTACGTATTCCTTCAACATATGCAGGGAATAAGATCAGTTGACCTTTATTCTCAAATATTACATTGTTTCTGTGAGTAGTAGGATTATTTGTATTGCCTTTATTTCTATTCTGAAAATTTTGATTTTCAGAATTTGGATTGGTAACATGCTGATTTGTAGAATTTCCTTGTGGAAAATTCAATCTTGTAAAGTTTTGATTTTGATTTCCTTGTGGAAAATTCCGTCTTGTAAAGTTTTGATTTCCTTGTGGAAAATTCTGTCTTGTAAAGTTTTTATTTTGAAAATTTTGATTATTTTGGCTATATTCATTTTGTCTATACCTGTTACTTAAATGTTTTATTCTGAAACCACAAAATCTGTCTATATGTCCATAACGATTACAAAATTGACATCTAAGATTTTGTCTGTTTGTATTTGTTTCATTACCATAGTTTTGTCTTCTACCATATTGACTATTTGTTCTAGGAGGTGAATAGCTCCTATGTCTTCTATTTTGCGTGGTATTTACTGTTTGAGTCTGTTTAGTAAGTTCTACATTGGGATTACTATCTTTAAAATTGGAGATAGCATCTATTAAATTTTCAATATTTCTTACTTTCCTCTCCATAATATGTGTAAACAAAGGTTTGGAAGCCATTTGTAACACTTTATCTACTACTACCATCTCAATAATTTCATTGGGATTTTTTGTGTCTATTTTGATTAGTTCTAACCAAGTTAATAAGAATGATTTCACTTCAGAGACAAAGGCTCTTGGTTCTATTTTATCAGTTAATAAAAAAGAATGAAATTTTTGTCTATAATAGTCCTCTGAATGGATAACAAATTTTATCAACTGTTCTCTAATTATTGTGTAATCAGTAATCTCTTTATCAATATGAGCTAATGCTTCCCTTCCTTTGTCTTTTAATTGAGGAATTAAATGAATATACCATTCCGATTGCGGAATGTTATACCCTTTACATGTTGTTTCAAAGAGAGTTAAAAAATCTAAAATTTTTTCTTTTCCATCAAATGGTGGCATTTTAAATCTAACGCCATGTTTATTAGATGAATTAGTTGAATGCTCAACCTTATTTTGTTGCAATTTAGCTAGTTCTAATTCATGCTCTAGTTTTAATTGTATTTCTTTTTGTTTAAGTTCATTGTCTAATTCTAATTCTTTTTGTTTAAGTTCATGTGACCTACTTTCTGCACGCTCATCTCTTTCTTTATCAGATAATTCCTTTTTTAACTCTTTTACTTTCTTTTCTATAAATTCTTGCAATTCTTTTTTTTCTGTTATTTCAAATTCCTTAGCTAAAGCTTTAGCTTCTTCATACATTAATTTAACTTTTACATCCATATTTAATTCTTGATCATTAACAATAAATTATTATTTTGTACAGGACAATGCTATTATTTATTATTATTTATAGAGTGGACATTCACAATGTAATTCTTATAATTATTATGTAGCCCATGTATTATTAAGTTGAGGCTAAATACTTGCAATACTATTATTTCTATTCACTATGCTATTATAATTGAAAGCATTTTGGAATTGGAACAATGCAAAGCATAATATTTTGATTGATAAATTATTTTCTCTTCTTATTTTTCAATTTACTTTACTTGTATGTATATGTTGACTATTGTCAATTATTATATTTGTAAAAATGCCTTATTTACTATTTTCTATAGTGTGTACATAAATATTGACCTTTGCATAAATTATATTTATAAACAATTGATAGTTATTGTTACTATCAAGAATCTATCAGAAATAATAGTGGTTATCTTGAACCAATAATATTAATTATATTTAAAAAACAAAACAAAACAACACAACAATTATGTATAACTAAAATAAATGAAACACAACACAACAATTATGTATAACTAAAATAAATGAAACACAACACAATCTTAATTAAGGACACAAATGCTGCATGGACAACAGTAATAGAGGAAATGTTCACACTAGAATCACAATATTTATCAACATTGACAAAGACAATAATTTTACTTCAATATTTGAACAAAAACAAACAAGTCAATACAGCTAACAGAAATTACCCTATCAAAGAATCATTTAACATCTATCTCTCTGTAAGAAACAGAAGTAGAGTACAGACAGAGTAAGATTTAGAAATTGAGAGATATATGCTAAACTACCACCTCCAATATGAAATGTAGACATGCATAATAATAAACATTAGGATTATTAAGTTTGAGAAAATATGAAGTAATTAAAGTGTTTGTAAATCCTTTGTTCGAAATACACAATTACTTAACTAATAATCCAGTATGAAATCACAATAATTTGAAGTTTCTTGAGAATAATCCAGATTTAGGTTAAATAAAACCCAGAATTAAAAAATGTATACCATTATAAATGTCAAAAGTCTTTTGGTACACATATTAATATTTAACTTTAAAGTCAATAGTTTTTCTTAAATTCAGATTCGGTATAGTTTCGGTAAGCACATCAGATAGTTTCGGTACACTTCAGATTCGGTAAGCACATCAGATAGTTTCGGTACACTTCAGATTCGGTAAGCACATCAGATAGTTTCGGTACACCTCAGATTCGGTCAGCACATCAGATAGTTCAGGATTGAAACGAGTATTGGTAGTCTTAGGCTTCAACATGTAGAGAACATGTCAACATCACGAATTTAGTTACGACAGGAAGAGTTTCGTTATTAATGTTCACCAACCTGCATCAGTTCATTACTTGACAAGGTTTATAATATAGAATGTTTATATTGTCAAGTAAAATGTTCTTCCGATGACGATAATAAACCACATTGAATATTTATTAGTTGTCAACATGATCTTTTTTTACTTTACATCCGGTTCCGAAAATTATGTCCGGTGTATTCCTTTAGATATATTAGTACATTTTTTTATCCATGTGTACTACATTAAGAAAAATTCAATCCATGAATTTTCTCTTGAAATCATAGAGCTAATATGTTGCTCAGATGAAAAATTAGTATATTTATTTATTTCGGACTCAGACTTCAGTTAAAAACTGGTATGCTGCTCAGACCATATGGTATGGTTTATAAAAATGTCAAATTTACGACTCGATAATGATTTTTTCAATCGCCAGCACTCGCTGCACCATAATCTCTTCTTTTTACCAGGCTGCCACCAGCTGTTAATGAGGTGTTTGCTTTATCCCCATTGAACAACAATGTTCAGTTCATTAAACTAGTAATTTATACCTTCCTGCAAGAACTCAATAAAATATCTATAATCACAAGTGATCTGACAACGCTCTTCTGCAGCACAAATATATTTAATCACATTAAATCACAGTCACATATAATATCCAATGAATAATATAATATAATATAAGTCCAAGAAATGAAATAGTATTCTGATAAAATGTGGTATAGTTCCGAGTCTAACGTATGCGTCTATACGCTTCTAGATATTTGAGTCGACTGACTATTCTCCGGTCTTTTACCCCCGTGATCAGCCTTGCCCAGTCAAGCAAGTATCACATATAAAACGTGCAAAGCATGCTTTAGAAAGCTAAGACGCAGTAGAACAAACTAGATTGTGACATTCATAATCTTCCCAGTGCCCATAACTCTTGTACTATACAATTGACTTTCTTGAGTCATTTCCCTTTGACCATGTTAGTGCATACTAGCAAAAAGGTTATTATTAAACATTTGGAATACCATTGAATTTATTTTCACTCGTTATACTTCCGAAACTTAAACGTTATAATTTTATTTGAGAATATAATTATAATAAATGACAAAGTTTACATAAAGTTTTTTTTTTAAATATTAAGTAAATTTACACAGGTTGATTTTTTTTATAAATAAAGGACTATAACATTTTACTTATCCCTTATGCGAGAACAAATGCTTATAAGTAGGCCTACTCTTTCTTCCCGAGTGGCTTCCGGGCATAGAATGTGTTGCCTTAGCATACCCTTGAAAACTAGTAACTTAACATCATTTAAAACACTAATAGAAATACAGGACTAGACTGTAACCACGAATATTCGTAGGTCGCAATAATCTTCTTTATAGAAGGAGCTTCTGTAATGTATATGATAAGAAGATAAGATAAACAAACTTCATGTTTTCGCTGTTCACAAAGAAACAAAACAACAACAACAATATTCAAACACACGTTTTCAGGTCCAGAAGCTGTGTGTTTATCACTCGACCAAGTTGTTCCTGATAATATATTTACATTACTTTATGATTTTGCTAATCGATTATGTATCGACAAAACATATTATCAAGCTCTCTATCAGCATTAGTGTGGAATTATTTTAGACGAAAATAAACGGTTGCTAAAAAAACGGTTATCATACATTTCTAGTTAATTTTGCAATGTAACATCCAAATGCTATTCTGAGTTTCTATCTATATCTAACATGGCCTAGAGTTGAAAGGTCAAGAAAAAACAAATATAAAAACTAAGAAAAAAAGATTATCTAAGACATTTGTCAAGCAAAAACTTTTTAAAATTTAAATTTCACATATTTTATAAGAAAAATACATACTAAACTTATATTATTATAAACAATGAAATAATAAATCTCAGCATTTTTTCTATAATATTCAATTAACCAACTAATACGGAAATCTAGATGGGTCAAGTTATTGTAATTAGTGTCAAGATAGAAATGGCACAAATTTAATAGAATATGTTAAGAAATGTGAAACTTGTAAAATGAAAAATAAATTAAAAAGAAATATTATTGGTTGTTTCAAGAGAATGTGTTATCCATAACAAGATTTAATGTTTAGAAGTTAGTTGCAGGAAGTAGTTTTCTCATTTTAAGTTATTTGTAGCAATAGTTCCTGCATTTCATTTTGTTTATACAAAGGTTTTATGGTTCATATAGGAATTTATGTGATTAAATTTATTGTTTTATTGTTCAAATGGCCGTGTGATCTGTAGACTATTTAAAACTACAGGATATCAACAGGTTATAACAAATGCACATTTCTTACTAGGCTCAAATGTCGAAGTATTAGAATAATTTATAATGCCATTCAATTGTAACTCTCGTGTGGCAGCGCGCTAGGCTTACTTATCGAAGGTTTCGAGTTTGAATCCTGGTGAAGGTTAGGAGAAAAGAAAAAATTGCCAAGAAAATGCAATTGATCATTGTGTCAGGGGTTCGCAACATTTTGATAGTAGTGTGCCAAAGTAGAATTTCTAATTCATTCAGCGTGCAACCAGCCTATAAGTCATTCTGCTCTAGCACCAAATTTCTTGTAGAAAATACTGGATACTGGGATTGCCTTTTTGTTTTTGTTCTGAGTGCCATTGAATATCACTCTGCGAGCCAAGTGTGTCACGCTTTCCCTAGGTTGCCGAACCCTGAGTTATACCAACGATTGACTCCCTTTTATTACACACTGCAACAACTATAAGACAAAAGTCTACAAATTCTAAACAATACTTGATTATTATAATGTAATGCAAACATAGAAGAGCATTTTATTATGAGAAAGAATTAAACACAGCAATATGGTCTAAATTTTAACAATAAAAGCTTTGTCAAACTTGAATTTAAATATTCAATGAGGGATGCAGATAATTCGACGAAAACCCACAATTGGTCCTCGGGCCCACATTTGCACACCTCTTGCATAGTGCGAGAAAATCAAATGTCCTTCATAGAGTCAATTTGATGTTGCGTCAGTGTGAATAAGATTGATGAAGAATTTAAATCAGTGTGTCAGTTTAACTAATGTGTCAATGTAAAAAGTGTGTCAGTTTAACCAATGTGTCAGAGTAGAATGGGTGTCAGTTTAACTAATGTGTCAATGTAGAAAGTTGTCGATTTAAACAATGTGTCAGTGTAGAAAGTGTTTCAGTTTAACCAATGTGTCAATGTAGAAAGTTGTCGGTTTAACCAAAGTGTCAGTGTAGAAAGTGTTTCTGTTTAACCAATGTGTCAATATAGAAAGTTGTCGGTTTGACAAATGTGTCAATGTAGATAGTCTGTCAGTTTAACCAATGTGTCAATGTAGAATGTGTGTCAGTGTTATCAATTTCAAGAGCTAGTGTTATTAATGTTTCAATGTAACCAGTGTTTTATTATAACCAAAGTGTCCGTGCAACAAATGTGTCAGTACAGCTAATGTGTCATTAAAGTGGCAAGTGTGTCAGTGTAACGAGTGTGTCAGTGTAGCATGTGTCAGTGCAACCAGTGTAACATTGTAACCATTCTGTCACTGTAACTCGTTGTCAGTGTAACCAGTCTGTCAATGTAACCAATCTGTCAGTGTAACCAGTTTGTCAATGTAACCAGTGTGTCATTGTAACAAATGTGTCAGTGCAACCAGTCTGTCAATGTAAGAAGTCTGTCAATGTAAGAAGTCTGCCAATGTAACCAGTCTAACAGTGTAACCAGTGTGGAAGATTTAATGTTACTAAATCCCTTTCAACTATCCCCTTTCCATGTGGAAATTTCTGACATAATTCCCGCGGTATTAACTTACTCTTACTCTTAAAGGTCACGGTCATCCATTGACGTTCAAAGTTCAAATTTGTGGTCATAATGTTTTGTTTTTACCTGGATTTGCGTCACTGCATATTTAACGCTAGAAATCCCAGGTAATATCAAATGTTTGTTAGTTGTTTTTTTCTACCCAAAACCAAGAGCCAGTACCGTACTATGGATTACTATGCATGAGTGAAATAATGCAATGGACGTTCTATCCATAACTTCAAAAACTAATTATTGTCGTCGGGATCTGGCTACAGCGCACGTTGTTAAAGTGCAAGGTCACTTTACACCTTACAAAGTGTGATCAGTCACGTGATCTGTACAACTTTAGTATTTGCATTTAAAAGTTGTATTCTTTAGAAAATTACAATTGCTTAAAAGCGGAACATGTGTAATCAATTCAAATTTCCATATTTTTTTTTACCAATAAAGGAATCTTTACCTTTTATCTTTATTTTTAAATCGTTAGCCTTTTTTTGTGTTTGGGGTTTGATTTAAAATTTATTGACTTCATATAATTTTAACTTTGAAAGATCGGATCAAATTTTGATTAAAAAAAGATCTTAACACACTCATACATACACACACACAAATCATTTTAGGAGAAAAAAAAAGATTTTAACTCTATTTATGATACAACCCCACGGAATCGTACTAAAGTCGGCAAAATAGGATATTTAGTTTAACATGTTAAATTAAAGATAATTTATTTATCTATATATTGGTGAAAAAAAATCTTTAAAATCCATTAATTAGTTCAAAAGTTATTCAAAATTATATAAGTAAAGGTAAGGCGGTTGTTTTGGAGAAAAATGAAAAAGAAACAGTACCGATTTTTTTAAAATTTAGCATTGCAACAGGTAATTATTTCCAAGATGAACAAATATTAACCAATCGTCATGAAATTTAACAAACTTAATCATAATGAATTAAGACACAAGCTGTTAAAGTTTGAAATGTTATAAGTAATATTTATTATATATTTAAACAATGTAATGTTTAGAGGACATTTTGCGTGATTTTATACAAAAGCTGAATAAAAACAAATTTTTTTAGTAATTTCTAAAAATCGTTTTAGCTTGAAAATTTTACAGCTGTAAGTTAAGGCATTCAACATTACAAATCAATAATAATCTAAAAAACTACCTATGACCATTTTGTTCACATTTTTTGCATTATTTATCGATAAATCAGTTTTACCGACTTCCGTACCGGTTCGTGGGGTCGCGTCAGCGTAGATTTAGTCTGATATCTAAAATTAGCCCCTTGTATCACTCACTGGTTTATTTGAAATGGCATTACTTAAAACCAAAACGATATTGCTCATAAATAATAAAAAAAAACACTACGCAAAAACATCTGCAACACAAATCTAGCTTTTTACTTTGATTTTTGCATTTGAAAGGTAAATATTTGACTATAGCGTCTGTATTTTATATTTAATTTCAAGTATAATTAATGCAAACGTATAGTTTATGATGCAAAACTATGTTGTTTTTGTTAAATCTTAAATCTTAAAATGGTGATTATGTTTTAATGTGGAACAGAACAGTATTGATTAACCAAAACAAAAGTTAGATTGTAAAGTCTAGGGCCAATAAATACAAAAACATACTAAGACAGCTCGTGGTGTAAATGAGTGGTGAGGAAATTGAGGATAGTGGCAAAGGTGATATGGGTGGAGTTTAAACAATGGAATAGCGTCTGCTGCTTCCGGTAATGCATAGCACTGCAATGACACAATGTCGTAAACTTTGACTGATAAATGGCACACACTCACACATAGTCTAAGCTTTGTGGAATTATTTATGACAAAGAACTGAAAGAAGCGGGAATGCAGTGGCAAGATTTGAAGAGACTGTCTCAGAAGTAGTAGATAAGCATTGTCGAGGCCCTATGTCTAACTGAAGACTTAAAGGAAATTCATTGATTGATTGAAGACTAAATTTATTAGTCCAGGAAGTTTACGTTGCTGTGTATATTTTCAGCGTGTAAGAAAAACCCATTGAATTAGCAAAACCAAAACCAACAAACTTTGACATCATTTTAAAACCCGAATCAAATTGCTAAACTAGACTATAAGGACGACTTCAGATTTCTACAAAATGGTGCGGACAGAACTACCTGATATTTAATATCACAAAAACGAAAAAATGATTGTAGACTTTCGGAAGGAAAAACACAAGCTGACTGATTTACAAATAAACAACCAAATAATAGATCAAGTCTCGCAATATAAATATATTGGCGTTTAAATCATTACAAGCTGACATGGTCTGACCACTGCCAAAGCCTCTGTAAGAAAATCCGCTAAAGACTTTTCTGTCTTAGTAAACTAAAAACATTTCATATAGAGAAAACCATTATGATTCTCTTTTACTCGGCGACTGTTGGTAGCATCATCACCTTCGCAATCACCTGCTGGCATGGTAATGCCACTACATTGAACAAACACCGGATAGACCGCTTAATAAACAAAGCCTCTCATGCAACACAGACACAACTACCATCTCTTAGAGATATGCTCAATTCAAGTTGCCTTTGATAAAATCCTTCAGGACCATGCACATCCGCTTTACGACAGCTACATCATATCTAGTCGAAGTAGTCGTCAAGAACAGAGAGATTTAGCAACTATTTTCTCCACTAACCATGAGAATCTTTCAAAAGAATCGTCAGTCAGCCAGAAAATACAATAGCGGACTCATAGATGATACTTTGTCTTGTATGATACATGGTTTGATAGTGTGCGTGCATGTCTATTGTGCTTGAGTACAAATGGTTCTTTAATAGTGTTTTTATTAAATATACTAAAAGACGGAATTTATGTAATGAAGTCAAATTTCATTTTTTTTTGGATTAATAAAGTAATATTATCTTATCTATCTTAACTACAGTTAAATGGATAAATGTGTGGATAAATAAAGAACGGAAGCATTTTCAGTTTAATATAAGTGTCTGAGTTATATAGAATAATACAACTCTTGTTGTATGTTATAAATATTATAAGTAGTAATGCATACTATTGATCCCAGAGTACTCGCAATAATCTTATCCTTACATTGTGGACTTATCCTTACATTGTGGACTTATCCTTACATTGTGGACTTATCCTTACATTGTGGACTTATCCTTACATTGTGGACTTATCCTTACATTGTGGACTTAGCCTTACATTGTGGACTTATCCTTACATTGTGGACTTATCCTTACATTGTGGACTTATCCTTACATTGTGGACTTATCCTTACATTGTGGACTTATCCTTACATTGTGGACTTATCCTTACATTGTGGACTTATCCTTACATTGTGGACTTATCCTTACATTGTGGACTTTTTCCTCGGGTATAATTAAACGGGTCTCCAAAGTATATTGTAGAAGAAAAATACGAAAAAATAAAATAGTTAACTTTGAACAAATATATAGATAAGCTGGAAGTAAGTGAAAGTATGGTGTTTAGCATTACAGCTATAAGCGGTTGGGATTTCCAATAATGCCTTTTGAATGTAGATCTATACATTTTATTAAAAATTGTAATCAAGTAATCAATCTTATTCTTTGACTGAACCCACAAGGCAAGAGAAAGTTATATTTAAAAAATACACTGAAGACTTTAACTGGAAGCAGACATCTGCGTGATGGGAAACAACTGGACAACCAGATCAACTAGCCCAAGACCAGAATAACTGGAGAGTTCTTATTTGTGGTCTAGGCTCCGTGCGGGGAAACAGGCGATGATCATGCTTTTGTTAAATCAGTGGCTCCCAAACGATGACCAACCAGGCGCCCCCTTTTAAACTCAGATATTCCCCATAGAGCCATTTCCAAAGCCAAAGCTTTTGATGCCGCATTTTACCACACCGAATAAATAATACTTTTTTTTTTAGAACCTTTGAGTTATAAAATGGCGCCTCTGTAAATGCGCCGTGGATTTCCGCACAATTTGAGAACCTCTGCATTAAACCATGTTTTGTTGGTCTATTGATAACATTTAGGCTAGTTGTTGTTGTTTTTTTACACAGTATTTTTCCGAATTGAACAAATTCACTTTTTAGCTACTGTATAAATAATTTGAAACTCATTATATGTGACCCGTTCTCACGAAAGGTGACATAAGTCGCAAATATCAATTTGCGCAAATAGCGATTTTGTGTTGTGGGGGTCTTTCCGGTGATTTTTTTTTTATCTTTGTAAATACTAGGTTATCCATTTCTAAACCATAATTTATATGTTTTTTATATTTTTTTCTTCTTAAAAATATTTTAATTAGTTATTTTGATCAACGTGTGGTTTATAATTTAGCATAAGTTCACTAAAATTCGACTTTATTTAACCTATTGTTTTGTACCCAAACCCTGACAGAACCCCATAGTATTATATATCATTGAAAAGGGCAGACTCTCGGGAATTTCCTTGTCATCACTATTTATTTATAGAAACCAATCAGAAAATATTTAAGCCTGACGTTTCAGATAAACAATTCTTTTTCTTCTATCCAATGAAAATTCGTTTATAAATTGATCATTGGTTACGATACCGTATTTTTCTGAAACAAATTCGCTGATTGGCTATTGGAATAGAAGGGAGATAACGATTACCTCTTTCCGTTTTTATGTTTAGGGTGTAAATATTACAAAATGGAGAAACGCATAGCATCACTGCTAAATTCTTCGAGAGATGTGAATCTTTTTGAAACTGAGCGTGATAATATTAATAAAGTAATTGAAGAATACTTCTTATCAGATGCAAATCAAGACGATGAATCGTCAGGCTCAGAAGACGATACTTCTCCTACCACTTCAGTTGCTGAATCGAATCAAGCTAATGACATCTCGTGTTCAGTTAGCATTGGCATTGATGAGTCTGACAACAGAAAAATAAGTGATGAAGATGACTTAGATTTAGATCCACCTGTTGTAAATATTACGACCA
Organism: Anisus vortex; assembly: GCA_949126835.1. Classification (NCBI taxonomy): domain Eukaryota; kingdom Metazoa; phylum Mollusca; class Gastropoda; family Planorbidae; genus Anisus; species Anisus vortex. The sequence continues at coordinate 41,086,594 of OX421494.1, read as the reverse complement.
ATTTTATTTTCAATCCTAAATCTGAATACGATTTTCATGAGAAAACAAAACACTTTTCATGTAACTGTACACAAATCAAAGTTGTGCCAGCTGATAGTACGATTAATGATGAAAGAAAAGGCTGCATCACACAATTTTCTCCACATGAAGTAATTGACATTAGCCTATCAATGGTTGAAATGGATAGAGGTTGGTATTATTTTATAAGCATACTTTTTTTTAAAATTAGTCACTTGCATTGTTGAAAATTGAGTCCTTATGTTAAGTTAAAGCTCGACTTTTATACAGCCTAATATTCGCCTAACATTTGGAATAAGTAGGCTAATATTATACACATGACTAATAAAAAAGATATCCTAATTAAATATTAAACATATTCATAGCCTTATAAGTTAACAAATAAACCAAATAAACTTGTAGGCCTAATTGTCTTTTATATTTCATTTATTTACTAATAATAAATAAAAAAAATTTTTAGGATTAGGCTAGCCATTTAGGATGGCATACATTTTAAATGCATATAAATTATTATGAATGTTTTAAATTGTATAGGCCTACATAAAAAAAAGTTTGAAACACAACACTCAACAATGAAATGCATCTTTTTATTTATCCTACAAATGTATAGGTTTGAAAGATATGATGATTATTGGGATGATAAGTTCATGTATTCACCCATCACAAACAACAGAATGCTCAAAAAGAAAAAATCAAGCTGATCGACACAAATCTAGGTCAACTTACTACTTCAAGGGAAGATGTGTATGCACCAAGACATTTTTAAAACTTCTTGGGTAAGAATTTCTACTCTTTCTATTGTATTTTTATATATTTTTTTTTAATACTTATTGCCATACATTTCAATAAATTATTAGGTGTAAGCATAACTATATTATATACATTTTTTTTCCCAATTAGTATCAGCCGAAAAAAAGTTAAAGGCTTTATCTGACCATTTCAAGACGAATGGATTAGTTCCAAGAGAAGTTAGGACTGGAGGTAGAAAAAACAACATAAAATCCCTGACCACTGCTGACTCAGAGCTTGTTTTCAACTTTTTGAAGTTGTTCGCCGAAGACAACGCTGTGAAATTGCCTGGAAGGGTTCCAGGATTTAAGAGAGAGGATATCCAGCTCCTTCCCTCATCATGCCCAAAAAGTTTTGTCTACAAGTACTATGTTCAAAGTGCAGAAAAAGGAGGTAAGTAAATTTATTAGTAATAAAACATTTATTTGCATTTAAAATGAACTATAAATGTACATTAAATTATCCCGTAGGGCAATGGCATGCTATGCAAGTTAAATAGTTTTTGTTTGTACAGGCAGCAATTATTATACTTATCGTTGTACTTTAAAATATGTACCGTTTGAAAAATTATCAGTTAAGTTTCTCTCATTTTTCATTTTTGTTTCTTTTTTTTTTCGTTTAGGATATAGGACTGTTGCACGGTCTACATTTAGGAAATTATGGTTGCAGTTGTGTCCATATATTGTTGTTTCCAGACCTATGACTGATCTCTGTTGGCGTTGTCAGAAAAACAACACAAAGATTTACAGAAGTGCCAATTTATCACTGGATGAAAAAGATGATCTTATCAGGGAACAACAAGACCATCTAGCTAAAGTTGTGGCAGAACGACAGTTTTATAAGGACCTAATATACCAGAGTAAAGAAACTGTTCGCACTCAGAATTTAGAAATAAAGCCTACTCCTGCAAACTCTAGAAACATTTCGATGCACTATTCTTTTGACTTTGCACAACAAGTGCATTACCCATCGAATGCAGCTCAGCCAGGACCTATGTTTTTTTTAACTCCCCGAAAATGTTCAATTTTTGGGGTGTGCTGTGAGGCCTTCCCAAAGCAAGTCAATTTTCTTATTGATGAAGGTGTTAACTGTAGCAAGGGATCAACAGGTGTCATTAGCTACTTACATTTTTTTTTTGATAACTATGGTCTAGGTGAAAAGGTACTACACCTACATTGTGACAATTGCACAGGGCAAAATAAAAATCGCTTTGTCCTTTGGTATTTTGCTTGGCGTGTGATGCGTGGTCTGCATGATGAAGTGACCCTTAATTTTATGCCAGTCGGACATACCAAATTTTCACCCGACTGGTGTTTTGGATTACTTAAACGTTGTTTTAGACGTTCTGAAGTTTCTTGTCTGGAAGATTTGTGTAGAGTTGTTTCTTTGAGTACTGCTGACTCAAACATAAATATTCCACAGCTGGTTGGGCACGAAGATGGGTCTATACTTGTTAAAACTTTTAACTGGCAAGAGTATCTCACCCCTGCTTTTAAACCTTTAAAAGGTATGCTTAAATTTTCTCACTTTCGGTTTACTAAGGACTTCCCAGGACGACTGTTTTACAAAGATGCCCTTACGGATTCTGAAAGTAATATTGATCTTGTTAATATCTCTGCTTTTCAATCTCTTCCTTCTATGCCTACACAACTTCCAGCACCTGGCCTTTCACAGGAAAGAAAAGAATACCTGTTTAAACATATAAGAGAATATGTCCGTGAAGAAAAGCAAGATATTGTGTGTCCTCGACCTTCATCTAGCCAGTAAAATGGAATACGCCTACATTTTGAACTATTTTGTTGATTTCAATTTAATTAACCACATAGTTTTCCCATGGTTATTAAAGTTTGTAAATATAATATTTATTATTATTTAGAAATGGTGCCAGGTCCCTTTTATCTTGTAATCCACAACTTTGTCTTTTAAAGTTTGTTTTGTTTATCTGAGCTTTGCAACAGGTTGTTATTGGGTTTTATTTCTAAATAATTATTGAGTTTAATGCCTCATGTATTATTATTACTTTACTCTTTGCCCTTCTGTACTCTAGTGTTTCTAGGTTTAGTGATTTGACTAATTTTAAATGGTGTTACTCTTGATAATTGGGAATATTCACTAGTAATGAACCTTGCAGCTCTTTTTTGAATTTGTTCTAATTTTTTAATGTTTTCCTTAGTCGATGGGTCCCATATAGATGCTGCATATTCTAGTATATGCCTAACTAATGTGAGATAGCATTTTAGTTTTATATTCTTATTACATTTGTAAAAGTTCCTTTTTATGAATCCTAATGTTTTGTTTTATTTTTTAATTATTTCATCACTATGAGGGTTCCAAGATAACATTATTTATTATTACTCCTAGATACCGGTACTTATCATTGTTAGTTCTTTACCATGAATGAAGTAGTTTGTTATTATTTGGTTAACAGTCTTTGTTAGTGTTAGTTACAGGTTTTTGTTGCTTCCCACCTGTAATGCTTATATTTTACTAATCTTATTTAAATGAGTGGTACAGTGTCATTGGGAATGAAGATTGTGTTAACTAAAATTGCATTGTTAAAACATCTTTTGACATCTATTTATTCGTGTATTTTTAACCTTTGTGACTATCATTAGTTTTATTATTTTACATTATAATTAGTATTTTATTTATTTTTCTTTACCAGTACAGTGTTGTTCTGGTTGAGATTTTGTTAGGATCTATTCTTTTTTTGAATAAAGTTAAATGTTATTATCTGAATTTCTGTCTTTTCTCTTTCATTTGGTTGAACAGTTAACTTATTTTTATTATTCTGTCTGATTATAAGTAGTTATTAGAATCTTATTCATTAGTTTTGCATCATCTTTGGTAGATCCACGATTACGCAAACCCTGGACCCCCTTCCTTCTAAAATGACCCAGTTCCAAAACTTATGTTTATATTTACACTTATAATTGTCCAAATATTCCTCTATGTTTGAATACTAATACATAATTCATTTGCAGCTAATTTGACTAGACAAGTTGTACATTTATAGTGAATAAAAAAAAATAAAAAAAATAAAAAAAAAGAAAAAAAAGTGAAAAATCGATTGATATCACATTATTAAAATGGTTGCGATTTTTTTCAATTTTATTATAAAATAATATCTTATACACCAATAAAAAGATAATTGAATGCCCTTTCCATTGGTATATAAATATAAATATTACGACTCTGGTTGCTATGGAGTTTAGACATTTTAATATACATAAACTTTAAAACGCCTTTTCTCAAAACTCTAGTTTTTTTGTCTCACTAGTTATAAGTGTCATATAAAAATGAAATATTGACGTATAATAATAAATTTGGTATTAAAATAAAGCCTATTCAATGCCCTTTCCAACGATATATATAACTCAAAATGTTGGAAAAAACACTTATGTCACCTTTCGTGAGAACGGGTCACATATGCGTAATTTGTGTTGTTTTTGTTACTGCCCCTATCAATCTGCATTATTGTCCTAGTAAAACAAAAAGGGGGAATAACCAGCTCGCTATTTTGAGCATAAAAAGCCACGGTGCTTATTATCGAAAATAAAAATAAAATTGCTATTTATATTTTTATCAAATGGGTCAAATATTTCGGCTCGGTCGCGGAACTTATACTGCAATCACTGCAGTTGTTGGATATCATTGACCCCCCCCCCCCCCCCACTTTCTTACACACACACACACACACACACACACACACACACACACACACGCTCAGCTCTGTTTTACAACCCCTCCTCTCCATTTATTCCATCCCACAATCTAAGGTGAATAAACAAACCTGTAACTGAAAGGACATATGAAAGATAAATACAGAACAAAACAAAGTTTCAATCAGGAGGTGATGGGAGTTGAAAGGGGAAACAATTTGTTCTGTAGGGGAGGCAACATCAACAGTAGCAGTTATCTCAAAGACAATAAACAATAAATGTTAATTAAACATCAAGGAATGCTGACACTAATGAAGTGGTTGTTAGTGTTATGCTAGAACACACAATAGTTATATTTTTTTTTTGTAAATGCCTGATCCACTGACGTTCATTAAATGCCATACAGTGGATCCCGGTCTGTGGTAGATATAGTTCTCGAATGAAGGCGGTCTAGGGTTGGATTTTTTGCGTGGAAAATGGCGCCTCACTTCCGAGTGTGGCAAATCACTGATTTGTTTCGGTACAGTAGATCTATATTTATCGATAATTGTAGGCATATATAAATATTTTATTGACAATTCTGCCCTAAGGGGGACAGCTCCCGCTGCGAGTCCAAGACCCATTGCACTGCCGAGAGGCCACGGGGTCTCGGTGGGGAGGAAGAAATGAACGCATCACCCCGTCTCAGAACCACCCGGTGCATAGATATCTGTACCCATAGTATAGGATTTGTGCTACGGGGTGACATTGCAGATATACGGGCGAGCCACCACGATAATGATTTTAGGGGAACCGCAGTGAACAATCGCTTGCTGCGGAAACCTTACTGTTACAGGGGTTGCTGTAGCCTGGTCAGAGCTTTGGAGTGCCCCCCCCCCCCCCGAGCTCAACCCTAACGTTACGCCCTGGACTAAATAGCCCTATGGGCTCGTCCGTAGTGTGAATAAGACCTTATAACACTAACTCCCTAAAATATTTAAAGATAACAATTTCTTGGAGAAGCTATCTAGTTCTTATTTGTATTAGAATCACCCAAAACATAAATTTTCGTCAGTACTTCCGTTTATTTCTGCTCCCTGATATTTGTTCTGCCCAACTGGGAAGTCAGACAACCTATGGGCAACTAGCGCTATACATGCCTGCATATAATATATATAGTAGATTTATATAGAGTTCAAAGTGTAATCAAGAGAAACTATAGAAAGCAAATATTGTCAGAGTTCAATCGATTCAACTTAAAACAAACAAACAAAAACTCCTGGCGTAAAAGATTAGTAAAGTTATTGGAATGACTGGCGACCAATCATTTGTAGTATCATTTTGAGTTATTGGAGATTGGAGATAACTCCTTATTCATATAATTGTGACACATTTCTATACAGCGGATTCACTAAGCTGAGATAAGATCTCCACAAACAGCCGATTAAACCAGCTTATCTCTAAACATCTGATTCACATAGGTGTGAAAATGTTCTAAACTACTTTTGTCTTCAGCTACTATATTTCTGATACATACTGTAATGATACATATCTAAAGAACATAATTTTTTTTATAAACAACTGATTTCTTCCGCTGTGATACTTCAATATTCAGTTGATTTCCCCAGATATGGCTTTTACCCTAACAGAACACTATATTGGCCCAATATTGGCCCAACATTTCTCCAAGATTTTAATATTGGCAGAATATTAATCCAATATATTGTACAGTAAACGTAATTGACACAGTGAAATTATAATTAGAAAACATACCCAAAAATAAATAAAAGCCACTGTAAAAACACCAAATCTAGAGTTTTTCTTTTATTGTACCTTGTTGTTGTTATTTAGTTTTACTGTAGACCATCACGCAATGGATGTCAACCAAGTTCTAAGTGAAGTCTGAAACAACGCTTCAGAGATTAACCCAATTGTTCACACATTGATCGAAAAACTAAAGTTCATCCAGTGACGTTTTAGGAGAGAAGAATAAGGCACAGGCGTGTAACCATGGAGCCGAATTAAGGCATTTAGAGGCCTTAAACATTATACGCATATTGTTGCCTTTTATAAATGATTCCAAATAGGAAACAATAGTAAACCATACGTTATTTTTCAAACGAAACAAACAGTAAGATGGAAGCGACTATAATTTTAACCTTGTTATGTGTGTATGTGTTTGTGTATTGCATATTAAAATAATTTAAAACATTAATAAAGATACAAGACTAGACTCGGACCACGGATGAGCGTAGGACGCAATAATCTTCTTTAAAGAAGGAGCATCTGTAACATATAGCCTAAGATAAGATAATTCCTCTGTGTATATTTGCAAAGTGTTCTACTACTTGCTGAAATTGCAAATTATTAGATAATTTTTTTTTCAATTTAATAAGGGGTATTGTTTGCAAATCCATGTTTAGATGCACAATTAGAAGTTTTGTAAGGCTTGGACCTTGGTCAATTCCTGTTGAGAAATGCCCCTTCCCTTGATGTCCAAATGACTTGATTTGTTTGTTCATAAGTTTTTCAATTAATATCTTTTGTATAGCAAATCTAGACTATGTTGAAATGAAGAATAGAAATAAAACAGTTTCTTGTTTTTTGTAGAACAAAAAGATTTAGTAAGAAGAAGACTTCCGTTTCTTGTAGTCAGACGAAAATGTCATAATATTGTCTACTGCCTAAACTTTTTTCATGGGTGATTTAGTTAATAAAGCTTAGCCAAAGGTAATGTGATGTGTTAAATATATCGTAATAAAAAGTAAGTAATATAAAAGAAAGCTTTCATTTAATTCTTCTGCTTCCAGGAAGAAGAGATTGTGTAAAAACGATTAATGTATGAACAAGTCGTCGTCGGCATCCGTCCGTCTCCAAGAGAACAAGTAAACATGAATGAAAAGCACGATGCAAACACTTTATGAATAAAATCGGCAACGCTACAGAAAAACAAATAAGAAAGAAAGTGATAGTCAAGTTGGCGCATATGGCGGCCGCCCCTTTCGTTTCCCTATAGTTACGCCACTGAATAACACTATTAAGGGTCTAAATGTAGACCAATAAGCTTATACAGTGATTAAACAAGTAATCCTTAAAAAAAAAAGTATTTTACAAGTTTTAATATAAATATTAAATTCTTTTTTTTCAATTTTTAAAAGTAATCAAGTTCTAATAAGTGGGAACTTCACATAGCTCTATATTTTATATACTACAGACGCTCCTACTATAAAGAAGGTTATAGCTCTATAATATTGTTTAGCAATATTGTTTTTGTATTGTTTTTGCAACTTTGGTTTTTATTAACTAAACAATTTCGCTGTAGCCACATAGTTAACAATAAAATAAATAAAAATTGATAACAGTTTTTAACAAATTCAAAACAGTATTTAAATTCACAATAACCTCACAGTTAATACTATCCCTTCAAATGCAAAAAAAGGCCAGAAAAAAAATCATCTGTAAAATTATAACAGAAAAAAGCTTTAAAACACCAGACCCCAGCCAAAAATCTTAAAACACCAGACCCCAGCCAAACACCTTAAAACACCAGACCCCAGCCAAACACCTTAAAACACCAGACCCCAGCCAAACACCTTAAAACACCAGACCCCAGCCAAACACCTTAAAACACCAGACCCCAGCCAAACACATTAAACACCAGACCCCAGCCAAACACCTTAAACACCAGAACACAGCCAAACACCTTAAAACACTAGACCCCAGCCAAACACCTTAAAACACCAGACCACAGCCAAACACCTTAAAACACCAGACCCCAGCCAAACACCTTAAAAAACCAGACACAAGCCAAACACCTTAAAACACCTGACACCAGCCAAACACCTTAAAACACCAGATACCAGCCAAACACATTAAAACACCAGACCCCAGCCAAACACCTTAAAACACCAGACACAAGCAAACACCTTAAAACACCTGACACCAACCAAACACCTTGAAACACCATACACCAGCCAAACACCTTAAAAAACAAGCTATGCAACTTAAAAAAAAAGTATCCATTTGGACCAAATTGATCCATAGGGCCAATGAAGAAACGTTCATCAGTTTCTGAGGCCACGATTAGCGTTATATGTACACGGATTGGTTACTGCGTCATGTCATTCTAAACAATGTTTTGTTTACGAGTCCAAACATTTCAACAAGTTTACAGTTATTTGTTGTTTTTTCACGAACAGTTATCTTTATTCCGATGTTGTCTGATCCTCTTCTAAAAAAACAATGAACATTTTCCAAGAACAACGTGACTTTTCTTGTCAATAGTTTCACGGTCACTTATAAATGATTTATTCCAAATCATTGGCGATACTCTGATTTAAACATACATGCATTGAACAAGCTTATATATTAGTAGAGCGTGTTACCACACTCCCCACCTCCTCCCAAATTAGCCTCAAAACATACAAAAGGCTTATAATATCTTATATGTTATAGACGATCTCTCTATACAGAAGATGTTTGCTTCCATCGCTTATTTGTGGTTTGAGTATATAGTCTTGCATTTCGAATAGGGTTTTAAAATTATATTAAGCAGTTGGTTGTCCTAGTTTGTTTAGGCAACCCATTCCATGCCCGGATACAACACAGCAAGACTGATATAATTATATGACTAGGTCCCTATTAAAATTTATGTTTTACTTTTAAAGCTTTTTATTTCTGACCAAAGCATTTATAAATAATTAAACATATGCTGCATTAAAGAATTTATTATTAAAATATTTCCTTATTTATTAAGCACTCTAAGCTTAAAATGCACATTTTAGTTCAATCCTGATTAGCAAAACAGGAAAGCAAAAATTGGATTAAAAAACGTGCTTAATTTATTGTTTGATTTTGCATTTTAAAATTTGGTATTTATATTTTTGGTTTGTTAGTTGGGATCAAAGAATCCTCGACGAACATTTTGTCTAAGTTAATAAAGGTTTATTTAATGATATTCAATTACATTGTTAAATATACTGACATAAAACAACTAAAAATACTGAGATTTAATATAAAACAAATATCGTAAATATTTGTATCATTAGTCCGTAACCCAACATGGAAGTCTTTTCTTGTTATCTTACCTTTAGTTGGCTTGATGGATAATACCAATGCACCAATCATTAAAAAAAAACAGCTAATATATTTTTTTAAAGTAGATAGCCTATTGTTTAATATTAAAAAAAAGCAGCTAATATTTAATTTTAAAAAGCAGATTATATTTAATTTATCTGGAACCTTTTAAAATCCTGATTTTGGACACCTGAGTACTAGATCTACTCCGTGACACATCCCACCTGACACGTGTTAAAACTATCGCCAGTATTCAATTAATTAATTCAGTTGATACAAACAAAACAAGTAAATAACAAAAAAGGGAAATAATTTTACCAGCATAGCTACGTTTGTAATGTATTAGTCCCAGAATTGCACTAACTCTTTTAATTTCCTTGATCGAAATATTCCTCCAAAATTTGACCAACGTCCCTCGAAAAACAAACGCCCAGTGTCTTCTTGGCTGGACAGGTCACGTGTCAGGCATTGTGAGAGCAGGCTACGTTGAACACATTTACGCTGCATTAGTGTTTACTACACAAACAATGGTTCATAGTACACTGTACGTGACTGAAACATAATCAGCTGATTCACTCTGGTTCAATTTTCCAGACCATGTAGTGCCGCCCACAAATTCCGGAATATAAACGACCGAGTTCCGTAGCATTACACAACCTCAAACGTTTGACAAGGCAAAAACCTCTGTTCACAAAGGAAGACAACAGAAAATAAATAGAAAATAAAAGTCTTTGAGAAGGGTTTACACACAAGCTTGAAGCAATTACGTGTATTATGCAGAGTGGATTTCTCTTACGACATTTGATATTAAGGTTTCGAAAATGAAGCAGTAGTCAAAAAGCTTTGAGATCTTTTTGACCATTTATTTTGGCATGCATTGCTCCGGCGTGCATTGCTCCGGTATGCATTGCTCCGGCGTGCACGACAAACAAAAAGAAAGTTTGGGTACAAATATCCAACTTATTAGCCAAATTTAAGTCAAGCGCAATCTTAGATATTTTCTAAATCCAAGAAAGATAAAAGAGCCTCATTTATTTTCTTTGGCGCTAAAAGTAAGCTCTCATGGGTTGTAAGCTCTCATGGGCTGTAAGCTCTCGTGGGTTGTTAGCTCTCGTGGGTTGTAAGCTCTCGTGGGTTGTAAGCCTTCGTGGGTTGTAAGCTCTCTGGGTTGTAAGCTCTCGTGGGCTGTAAGATCTCTGGGTTGTAAGCTCTCGTGGGTTGTAAGCTCTCATGGGTTGTAAGCTCTCATGGGTTGTAAGCTATCATGGGTCGTAAGCTCTCATGGGTTGTAAGCTCTCATGGGTTGTAAGCTCTCGTGGGTTGTAAGCTCTCGTGGTTTGTAAGCTCTCACGGGTTGTAAGCTCTCGTGGGTTGTAAGATCTCATGGGTTGTAAGCTCTCTGGGTTGTAAGCTCTCTGGGTTGTAAGCTCTGATGGGTTGTAAGCTCTCTGGGTTGTAAGCTCTTATGGGTTGTAAGCTCTTATGGATTGTAGGCTCTCATGGGTGGTAAGCGCTTACGGGTTGTAAACTCTCATGGATTGTAAGATTTATGAGTTGTAATCCTTCTTGGGTTGTAAGCTCTCATAGGTTGACTAACTTTGTAAACAACTAAATTAGATCACCTTACATTTTATTAACAAATTATTTTTGTGTTTAATGCTGATCAACTCACCTATCTGCCTGATTGCACGTCATAGTAAGACCTTTACATGATAATGACTTAAGAAAGAGAGGAATTCCGTGACATGCAATTGGTCAAGAACGAGGGAAAACGCCCCAAAAGTTCATTGAAAAGGAAAGCATGTTCATGTAGCCAAACACAACAACCACAACTCAATAACCAATGCTATCAGCCGTATGACCTGGCGGTGGAACAACTGGGTGCTGAATCAATTAAGGTTTGACCATAACATGAAACAAGGATATTTAACCCTTCCCGTACCGACCTACTTCTATCTATGCTGCCTTCAGTTCCGCTATATACGCACCCGGGACTGTAAGGGTTAAGGCGGCAAGCGGATTGCGTTTATTTCCCGAAAGTAATAGATACATTTTTTTAAATCTCTATCTTGTATATATTCTAGTGAAAGGTATGCATTGCCGGGGGGTGACTTTGCATGTATTATCGTATCCAAACATATAAGTACAATAATACTCTGTGTAATCTAACAATTAACCCATATTAAAGAATATCATGTACCATACCTGTGGCCGATAGGCTCCCCCTTTGGTGACCCCTTAACGAAAATTAGTCGGACACGCGTTGTACAATAGAGTCCACAATCTACGGTCTATTGTCTTGGATGTCACCATTAGTGGAGTCCGTGACCACGCTAGGGGAGGGAAAAAAAAAGTTGGTTATTTCGTTGTGACGTATTGCACCTTTTGTCAGAGGTGGAGATATGTAGCGTTGTTGATGGCAGATGTCCATTTTTTTTTTCCGAACTTTAAGATGTTCATGTCATTAGGTCTTTGGGGCTGGGGATGTGGAGAGGGGGACTTTTACGACGATAAGGCTACATTTTTTGGGGGGTAAAAAAAAAAGGGTGGGGGAGATAAGTTGTATAATCGTCCAAAAAGGGGTGTCCTATATTATGGACAGTAGCTTTACCTATGCATACAAGCTCATAAAAAGTTCTATTTATACAAATACTTGTACTTGTACGCTAGAATATTCCGGTCACCTCGTCTGGACATTTGACTATAAGCCTATTGTCCCTACACATTATTTCGAAGTTATATTTTGGGACCGTCCATAAATGACACCAGTCACCCAATAAAAGGAAAGAGGTCAAACCTTTGAGACGATTTTTGACGAGGTGAAGAGGCTGTTTAGAGACTATAGCGTCACATGAACATGTGCATCTTAAAATGAAATTTTGACTTTAACTTTTATTTCATTTTTTACTTAATTAATTACAGAAAATAATTGTTTATTTGCAGTTTAATTATTTTACGACAACGACCATAAAAATTGATTTTTAACATTTAAATTTTGAAATTGGAAATGTTTAAAGAACATTAAGTGTGGGGGTGCTTAGTGACGTCATATTGGAAGGGGTCTGACGTTTAGTGACGACTTGTAACGATTGGGGGATAAGGGGATAAATGTTGGCCAGATTTACATGACGTCATTTATTGGCGACGCCATTGCTTTGATGATCATGATGATTATACTGAAAAGGGAAATAGATGTACGATCATGAAATCATTATTGTTGTAACGCTTTGCACAAATGAGCAAGTATATATATATATATAGGCCTATGTATAAATATAGTCTATAGGTCTATATGCATAAGCCTACATATATAGATAAAAGTAGCTCTTTCCAAATAATTATTAATCTGGGACTTTACAAGCAGACACAAAAAGAGACAAGGTAGATCTAATTACCTTTAAAACCAACTTTAAAAAGCTGGTTCACACGCAATGAGAAACTAGAACAACCGACTTCCCTAAAGCAGACTTTACCAAAAGTCTCATAAAAAGAATGTTTTATAAACCCCAAAATTAGATAGCTATGAAATGAAAACCATAGTTCTATACGTTAGATACATTGGTCAAAACGATTCTTGGCTTGCGGCCATACAGTTATGGGCCTAGTTTTAACTCTGGTTATAGCGCTAGTTATAGCGCTAGTTATAACTCTATTTATAGCTCTAGTAAAATGCTAGCTCTGTTCAACGATTCGGAGGTATTCAGTCAGAATGCAAGTCTCTGGCATGAATACATCGATTGAATGCAACAGCATGTTACATCTAAATTAAAAAAGGAAACTACAAAAAGTATTAAAACCAAAAGGTTCCATTAAAAGATCTACGAAGGTCTGAAAACGTTAGAGTTCAATGGTGGTGGCACACCACGGCATACTGTGGCCAACACAATAGTTCAATCGCTGTTAGCTTTCTCACACGAAATGTTGAGCACCCCAGCCTTCAAAAACACAAACAAAAACTGAATATATCCCAGAATGCCAGCATTTCACAGGAAACAGTTCGGGCATTACCGGATTTGAATCAGAAAACTTTAGGAAAGACCATACAATCTATCCCCCTACGCGGCTAGACCCACCACACCCCAATTAAGTACAAAAAGGTTGGACGACAACATTAAAAAGAAAAAAAAATTTTAACGTTTACTTAACAAAACTTTTACTTTTTAGGCCTACTCTGACAAGAAATGTCAAAACGTCAATGTTGGCATTTTCCCATTTTATCCATTGACATTTACGTCAGCGTTCTAACCATGATCCTGTTGCTGGTCACTGCTCTTCCCAGAATGCAACCACCGATGACCTGCATTGTCACGTGACTTTTATCCAGCAAAGTTTGTCTTCTAATCCGGCGCGATTAAAAATGAAAGAAAACATTTTTTCAAGAAGACTGTGCACGTGGTATTCGCGCATGCGTATTGGGTGACTAGGTTTTGCAATAGTTGAATGTCCTAAGCCGTTCTTTTTTACTCCCTTTCTATTAACTTGTATTTTCTATCTGTCTGCTTGCTTGCTTGGTTGTTAGCAAAACTTTGCATCGATTTTTCGACCACTTCCCGTCGTCCAATCGAGCTGAAAATTGGGCAGTAGACTTGTCCCGACTAACAATACATTCTTTCAAATTTTCAGCATCATAGCCTTTGGAATAGTCACGAATTCCTTCGACCAATTTGCGAATCGAAGAGTATATTGCACGTCAAACATGGCTGCCTCTACCGGAAGAGACGGAAGTAAAGATTTGTTTCGGATTTGTTCGATTTTACGAAATAAATAGATTGAAAACGACACAATGTAGCCGAAACAAAGCGAGTTATCTTTTTATGGTTTTTGCGTGCCAAAGATAGAAAAAAAAGGATGCGCAAAATGTTTGTGTGGAAATTCATAAGGTATGATATCTCTTATATTTATTTTAATCTATCAAAATATAATTTAAATATAAACTTAGTTTACAAAGAAAGGGAGCATAATAGAATCTGTGTTTGTATGGGTTAGTTTTTTATTATGTCTCTCTAAACTCTAAATGTATTTGCTCATGATATGATCAATGCTTTTCATGTTTTTTTTCTGTTTTGTTTTTGTTGTTGTTATTGTTTTGTTGGTTTGATTATTTATTTATTTTGGGGGGAAAGGGGGGGGGAGGATTGTATTTTCTCTCATAGCTTCGATAATTGGAAGAATAGCAATTTATTCAGGGTTTGCGCTCCCAAGTTCCAACAATAAATGCATTAAATTATTTGTGGGGTTACAAGTCACAACTACGTATAATTTGGTAATGAAATGAACAGTTAACTTCCCTTTGCCACTATCATTCTACCATCTGGCAAGCAATATAATTTCTTTTACGTAATGAAACTTTAAGTTGTCACAACTCGCCGCCCCACCCCCTCCCTTGCCTTATAGATTGTTTAACAGTTGTAACTAACTTGTAACACCGTACCTTTCCCCGTTGTGTCTTATAAAAAGAGGTGTAAAATGGTCATGGAAAGTGTTGCTGAAAGTGATGTTCTTGAAGCAGTGTTGCAGTGTGTTATTTAACGCTATCGTTGTAAGCGTTTATTTAAAGATATTGAAATGAGCTGTTCTTATTGGAGTTGTAAATTGTTGCTGTCGAGTGCTTTAAAGTGAGATTTAAAGTGATGTTGTACAGGAGGGGTTTTAGAAGTGATGTTGCCAATATTGACATTTAACTGATTCTGTTTACATCAATGGATGTGTTTATGTTCAATAAAAATTTCATGTGATGCCACGAAGAATCTGCCAACTGATATTATCTCCTGGGTTCTTTTACTGAATTTTTTAACGTGATTTATATATACTACGTGATTCAGTTTTGAAGACAGGACATAGTACTTGCAACTGACCAGAACATATACGAAACAAAACCACTTATACTCTGATTATCTATTATTCAACCCCGTCTTTAGAACAAGACTTCATTGACCTACAGTGAGTCATTTAATTAAATTGCCCTGGCATACTGCTGGTCACGCCCAAAGCGTAATAGAAGATCAACAATCAACCATTAGTACACCATTCTGAGGTTTGTTTATGAAGTCGTTTGGCCAATTAGTTTTTATTTTATTCGTTCGCCTAATGTAAAAATGAATTAACACATTCACCTCTCATCTATTATAGGCTACTACGTAGTATTTTTGCAAGGAATTCATAAAATTATTCAAGTACAACAAATATGTCTCACAACAGTCAAACGTGTAATGTAGGGGTCGTCCATAAAAACGTGTAATGTAGGGGTCGTCCATAAATGACTTCACAAACATAGGGGAAAGCAGGGGTCAAATCCTAAGTTTTGCACCAGGCAATGTCTTGCTTTATTTTCTATCTTATCTTACATTTTACAGACGCTCCCTCTAAACAGAAGATCGTTGCGTCCTACGCAAATTTGTGGTTTGAGTCTAGTCTTGCATTTAGTTTATTGTTTTAAATGATGTTGAGTTACTGATTTTCTTAGTTTGCTCAGGTAACCCATTCAATGTTCGGATGCCACTCGGGAAGAGAGAATACTTTTATGCAATTGTTCTTGCATATGGCATAAGAAAAGCGTTTTTGTCTTTCTGTTAATCTGAGTATTGTAATAGATTTTTATTGTATTTCTAAGTTAGAATTTAATTTTGAATGAGTTCATATTATCTTGCTCTTTGCTCTTCTGTCTTCTTGGGTTTCTAGGTTTAGTGATTTAACTATCTGTGTTACTTGTTACTTATTCACTTGATTAAAATTATTAATTAATCCAAAGACTAGAATGAGATGGACCGCTTGCTCTATTTTTAGAGCTTATATGTCTTTATTTTTTCCGTGCGTAACCAATAAAGCCGTCTCAAATTATTATTACTTCTACGCTCCTACGATTGCATTAAAGGTCTCCGCTGTATGCAACTTTCGATTTTAATCTTAATTTTCCATTGAGAAAATCATAGCGAATAACTAAACCGGAAGTCTAAAGGACATAGTGCGATCGGAAATTCCGAAACTAAGTGTTTCAAGTTATCAAATAGCAGAAATTTCAAAGCTAGCGGTCCATCTTATTAGAGTCATTTATTAATCTAAGTTCTGACCATTAAATTGTAGCCTGTTACCCTTCTCCACGCATACTTTTTTTTTGTGGATATAGGCTTTAGCTATGCAACTCCTTTTCTTTCTTTACAAGGATGAATAGAATCTGGGTCATACGACTTTTAAGCTATTTAATTAAACTCTTCCTCTGTTAACTCAAAGTAGCCTACATTTAAAATATAAAAACACGTAACAAAATACGTAAACAAGAGAAGATTAAAATGAATTCGAAAATCGACAAAAGAATGGAGTCAACTAACAAGGACCCAACTAAAGCAAAACAAGAACATGTATTTAATATTCTCTTTTTATTCACGACCTCTACTCCCCACCCATCTCACACCCACACACACATACACCTAACAAGTCAATAATACACTTTATCAAAAACTTGGGTACATTTTCAAATGTATTTTTAATATGTGTATTCCAATGTCATACCTCCCCCCCCCCATTTTCACTTCCACTCACACCCTTGTCTTCTGTTTGCTCAGGTATGCTTTCTTTTTTTCCGGGAATTCCCTTAACTGTCATGCGCACAACATCCAGTGGAAAGAAAGAAAAACAGTTTAGTCTAAAGGTGGAAAAAAAATTGTTTTTATAGGCCTCTAATAATGATGACCTTGTATAACCCTAGTAGGTCAATTTTTAAAAAAACAGGTAATAATGTGATGCAGTGGGGGAGAGGGTGAGAGGGGGACTGAACAGAAGCATGTGACATGTCAACACGGTTAATAAAAGTTACGAAAAGACTTTTTTCCAGTAAGGGGAAGTAAGAGAAAAAACAACAACATTACGTCAAGAGAGATTAAGGCGTCTTGACACTAAAGTTATGACGTCTTATATCCTGATTCGGCCTTTAAAATCTAACGAACGCATGGCTTTCTAAATTAATATATTTCTTATCTATCGCCGGCCCTTGACAATTTATAATTTATAATTGTGATTAACAGGTTTCTATATTTTTGTTCTATTAATGATTTCCTTTTCTTTTAAACTATGAAACAAGTTCATTAGAAAATCTTTATGTAGGCCTACATAAAACTTGTACAACCATTCATAATTCTACTACTGTTTGTATCCAAAGTCTCCATAGTAAGCTAATATATTGATGTGGTTTAAAGTACGAACGGTTTCTTATGGCACTTTAAATGTAACTCTACCATGACGAAAGACGGATACATAAACTAAATTTAATAAGACTTAATATGTAAATAATTTAACCCCGTCAAATTCATGTGATTCTTGGGGGCCAGTGAAGCGTCTTTTAACAAGTTTCTGTGGCCACGGTATACCTATTACAACTGGCTAGACTCAATGACAGCTTCCGGACTAGCCAAAAATCAGGAGTCGAACCTTGGACATTCAGTAAGACGATCCTAGCGCGCTGCCTTAGCTAGACTGCCATGACCCATTAAACTAAAACTTGCTCAATAGGAATAAATAAACGTGTTTATAGTTGTGGAATTAACAAAAATAATCTGCTGATAAAACTAGGGAAGATTTATTATGTTAGAATTGCACAGTTAAGATTTTAATTATTGTGCGTTTTATACTTTATACTTTATATAGTATATATTATACTATACTTTATGTCCAGTTGGCTAAATAATTGCAGACCGGTTAGTCTTACCCTGTCCTATATGTTGTTATCCGTTAAAAGGACGTTCCTTCTATACAGAAGACGTAAGCGTCCCGACGTTTTTCGTTGGTTGTTTTGAGTTGAGTGGGCCAAAGTTGTGAGATCAAAGGACGCAGATTTGCATAACTGAAAAGTACTCTAATGGACTTGTTTATGGGGTTCAATGTCATGCTAACGTCTTCAACCCTTAGAACTTGGGGAAACAAAAAGTTAACTATATGAATATATTATACGCATATACAAGTTTCGAAAAATGCATTATGATTATAAACACTGAATATGTATAGTGTATGTGTGCTAAGTGTGTGACTTTCTGAGTGAGACAATGCAGAAGTGAGGTTCTGATTTACATTTGTAAACATTTATTTATGTCTGTTTTAATTTTTATAAAAAAACTATGTACCCTTGGCGGGGGGTGGGGAGGGGGGGGGGGTAAATATATGCGCCAAAATCTATTTAAAGACTAGAAGAAGAAGAAAAAAGGAGAGCGAGAGATAGAAAAAACAGACAAATAAACACATTTAATAAACAAAATGTTTGAAGGGCATTAAAAGCTTGATGAATTCGAGCTATATCCTGGTTCAAGAAAAGAAATCCCAGGGACACTCAACACTATACAGCTGTAAACAGGAGATAAGTCCTGGTTCAATATAGACAGGGTCCTGGTTAAGTAATACTATAGACAAGTCGAATTGTACACAAAGTGGAGTGAATGGCCCCATTACAAGGTTGTCGGAATAAATTAAATCTGCGTCATGACCTAAAGTCAGATGCACTTTCTTAAGTAAAACATAAATGTGTGTTAGAGTGTATGTGTGTGTTTGTGTATGTGTGTCTGTGTTAGTGTGTGTGTGTGTTTGTGTATGTGTGTGTGTTTGTGTATGTGTGTGTGTGTTAGTGTGTGTGTATGTATGTTTGTGTATGTGTGTTTGTGTTAGTGTGTGTGTGTGTTTGTGTATATGTGTGTGTGTTAGTGTGTGTGTATGTATGTTTGTGTATGTGTGTGTGTGTTAGTGTGTGTGTACGTTTGTGTATGTGTATGGGGAGAGAGGAGGTTCTAACCCCGATATTTAGTATTGCTATTTTATTCTAATTTGAAATGCTCAATGTCAGCCCTCCTCCTCCAATTTCTTACGCAAACAAAAAACAACGAATAATAACTTCAGAAACATTATAAGTAAATATTTACAGCTAACAAGAGAATATTTACCCCTATGAACTGTAACACCATTTATCAGTCCACACAACATATAAACTTCAGCACAACGTAGAACAACAACAATTGTGTAATAATACATAATAAGGCATTATTGTAATAAAGCATTTAATAATTTTAAACAAATACAACAATTTGTTTTTTTAAAGAAAAAGAAATAAAAACACTTTCTAATTCCACATAGATACAGACAAATTATGTAAGTTCTTCTTCGTCTTGAATGACATTCGAGCATGGAATGGGTTTTCTTAATCAGGAGAACGAAGATTATTTCAAGCCTTCAACTAAATACATGACGTTTGACTTCAACTCCAAATATCTTGTCAAAATCGTCTCTTTTAAAAAGAAGCGTAATTAGTCAATTGCAAGATACGAAGATAAGATTACATTGTGGCTATTTAATGAGACACTAATTATAGCAGTAGCGGAAAGGTAAGATAGTAATCAATCATGGGAAAGCAGGATTTTGTTTCTGAACGGGCTTTTAAATAGTTGAGAGAAGTGCGCCCACCTCATAATCTTGCTGTACACGACATAGAAAATTAATCATGTAGAAAAAAAGCCAACAAAAAGATATAGGACCTCGGTTTAATAGACCACACAATCCCGTTGTTCTAACTGCATATGATATAACTTTAATGCGTGTTAAATAAATGGCAAAGAAATAGTTCTACGTGCGCAGCTAGAAATCATTCTTAATCTACGTTTTATTCATTTCTGGCATGGTTAAATATTTATATAATTGATGTTTTCAATGTTTGACGTTTGATTGTATTGACCCTAAACTATAATATACCCTTAACGTAACTATACCTATATAACTATTAATATCCCTTTTTAAACACAAACATGTACAAAGAATCAAG
Source organism: Anisus vortex (assembly GCA_949126835.1). Taxonomy (NCBI): domain Eukaryota; kingdom Metazoa; phylum Mollusca; class Gastropoda; family Planorbidae; genus Anisus; species Anisus vortex. The sequence continues at coordinate 41,066,281 of OX421494.1, read as the reverse complement.
TTTTATTATCCAGAACAGTTGTTATATTGATGTTAAAGATTGTTAATGCACTTTTAATTTTATTCTATCTAGTCAACATAAAATTCTTATTTCATTTAAAGTATATATTTAAAAAAAAAAATTCACATATTATATATTTCTATATAAAAAAAAGAAATTTACCTGGTCAAAAAGGCATATAGAAGTACCTGTAATCCAGTCAAGAAAAGTTAACTGCGTCCACTTTGACACAACAGGAAAATAAAACTGTTAGAAGAAAGACAACTCGCTGTAAAGTGGGTTGATGTGTGGAGCTGGGTTTTGTACCCCCCCCCCTCCCAACCTCTCTAACTAGAGGAGGGATGTGCCAGGGCCACCCCACACAGGCCCGCCTAAATAAAATTTGGCTATTGTAAACTTTTCGAGTGGCATTTGGGCATGGAATGGGTTACCTTAACAAACCAAGAAAACCAGTAACTTAACATCATTTAAAACATTAATAAATATGCAAGACTAGACTCGGACCACGGATGAGCGTAGGACGCAATAAGCGTCTGTAATGTATAAAATAATATAAGAAAATCTCTTCCATACCACATTGAAACAATTGACCAGAGGTGCAGGGCATGCTTATTAAGCATAGGCTACGTTTAGTACCTTTTCCAGGGTCAGGAGCGCCTACAAAGTAATCTAACTTGTTAAGGATTACATGATTCTTCCTAGACATTGCTTAAGTCTTCATGTATGGTCACTAGTTTAGGAAAGAGCCTTAACTCCCATCTAAATAAAAATAATAAAAACAAAGCAATGAACTTTCTTTTAAAAAAACAGCTAAAAAGGTTTTTAATTTGAACTCATTAAGAAAACGTCTAATTTAAGGATGTAGGTCACCACTTGCATACATAAGAAGATGAGAATCGAACAATCGTCTCCCGCATACGTCTAACATATAATTATTAGATTTTACTTACTGAAAACATTTAAGGAAAGTTTTAAGTCCTGAAATTCTTTACAATCTTTAAAAGAAAAGTAAGATCAATGGACATGTAAAAAAGTTAGTTACTTATATTGCTATTACAGAAAAATTACATACAAATTCAGTGTGGAATAGAACCCAGGTCACCGGCATGGCAGTTCGGGATGCTAACCACTCAGCTAGGGAGGACACATGGGGAAAGCGAGATTGCCAAAATAAAATAGTATGAGGCCAAAAGGTCACGTGTCGCCCAATTAATCAATGGGAATTGGAATCCACACATACATCCTACTTTATATACATAGATTACTACATTGCTCTAAAAGTCTATTTTATACAGACTAAAATGTCTATTGAAATCTATCAAGTCTAATTTATCAAGTATAATCTTCTAAAACTAATATATGGGATAAGCGTCTAATATATTCAGTTCAATATGCTACGACATTAGGAGACTAGTATATAGAGTCTAGTCTAAACTATTAAGTCTCATCTAACAAAACCTACTCTATCAAATTAAATGTGTCAAATCTTTTCAAGTATAATCTTTCGTTGCTGTTACAGACCAGTCTCTGTGCGTGATATCGGGGCTGCGTCATCAGCAAAACACAGCTCGCGAATGAGAACCGCTGTTGTCTTGGACTTGGCCCTGAGGCGGGCAGTGTTGAACCTCCATCAGCTCTGGTCTGTAGACAGGTTCTATCGCTGCTATCCTTGAATGCGAAGCGGGTCAGTACGGAGAAAAATATAGCAAACAATGTTGGTCTAAAATAGTCTAAACGCACAACCTTGCTTTACTCCGCTGCTGACTGGGAAGGCATCAGAGTTAGCTCCACTGAAGCGCACTGTGCACTGCATATTTTCATGGAACTGTCTGTTGATGGTGAGTAGGTGTGGGGGGCAGCCAATTTTTTTCCAGGATTTGGAATAGCCCACTAAGGCTGATTAAATCGCAGGGTTTTTTCCGGTCTACGAGGCAAAGCCGAGTGGAATCGTTTGCTCCCTGCGACTTTCCTGACACTTACGTATGGACAAAACCATGTCTATAGTAGACCGACCCGTTTGAAAACCACATTGAGATTCAGGGTGTGTAAATATATATACAAACTCACAATATAGACATCTACGTATTCATAAAATGGTGAATCTTTCTTTTACCGATCCTGTAAATCAATTAGGTATGACAGGAATACTTTATTTCTGCAAATAAAGTCTGAACCAACAAGTCTACTCTACCAAGTATATTCTACCAAGTATATTCTACCGGCTAGCAAGAGACCGTGAAGAGGGGCGAGCTTTGACAGAGGCCTTATGTTCCACAAGGAACCCAAAGGACAGATGATGATATTCTACCAAGTCTATTCTATTAAGTCTACTCTATCAAGTCTACTCTATCAAGTCTACACTACCAAGTATATTCTACCAAGTATATTCTACCAAGTCTATTCTATTAAGTCTATTCTATTAAGTCTAATCTATCAAGTCTACTCTATCAATTCTACTCTATCAAGTCTACTCTATCAAGTCTACTCTACCAAGTCTATTCTACCAAGTCTATTCTATCAAGACTATTCTATCAAGTCTACTCTATAAAGTCTACTATATAAAGTCTACTATAAATATAGTCTTATATATCAAGTGTTTTCTATCAAGTCTAATAGATCGTCTAATATATCAAATAAAGTATATTTAATTCTAATCTATCAAGTAAAATATATAAAGTCTAATCTATCAAGTCTTCAAGTTAGTTTATATTAGACAGGCGACCGTATTATTCTTTTGGTACATTTTTTTTTCGTGTCCTCTTATTTAAATACCACATTGAAAGAGGTCAATAAATCGTGCCATTTCCGAAGGTTGGTTGTCTAATTCTTGCCCCTGCAACAAAACTTTTCTAAATGCGTGCACATATGTTTTACTGCCATGCCATAAATGTCACTCAACAAATCGTCATAAAATAATCTAACTGAAACCATAACCTTTTTTTCTATCAGGAACTTTATAGCAGGTATTAATGATCTTGGACTTTTCGTGATTTGCACAATTAAAAAAAAAAGAAGATTGCACTGAAACTGTCCATGTTTTCTTTGACTTTGTTAGGTATTAGAATTATTACATATAAATGGTGACTTTTAGAAACATAGTTCTTCTTACATTGATATAACTATTTTGGTCTGGACACGGGCATATATACAGGGGAGGCGATTTTTGAGGTCGTAAATAAGTCGTCGCCCCACTTTTTTTTACCCATCATCACGATTGGCCGTATCTCTTGTGTTCCTTAAAGCTGCCGAAAAATGTTAACCGCAGGTCCTTTAGACGTAAACATGTGGTTTAGAGTTAGAGTAAGCGCATGGGCCCAAAGCTGGCGAAGTGTGTAAACCGCCGATACGCTCCCATTAAGAGACGGTCTACACCGAGGGGCTAACGCATGGTGGACGTCCCCCGTTGCGCATCCGAGGATCATTGCACGGGCGAAGAGCCCACCGAAACTGGCTGAGGAGGAAGACATAGGCGCAATAATACCCGGTCGCGCCTTGTCCGGTGTCTGGCTGACCAGGCATATAGTCTAGTATTTGTATTACCGGGTGAAATTTCATGTATACTAGATATTTCCGCCCTGTTAATGATCCGGGGGTGTTCTGCAGTTGGGAGGGGGGGGGAGTGTATAACATGTACCTGCGGAATACCTAGCGTGCGGCGTGCCTTATCGCCTAACCTATTTGTAGTGACAAAGTGGCTCGATTGTAAAGGCAAGTACTCGGTCGTTTTTATATTCTGGTTCCTCCACCGCGCCGGGCCGCAGTGCAGGTTTTCGCTATCACAAATGCTACTCTTTTCAGAGTGGAAAACCATTTTTTTCTTTTAAAACATAACAATTTTCGTTTAATAAATGGTTCTCAGAATGCCTTAGTGTTGATCTCTAATTAAATTTGTATTTTTATGTCCATTTATATTTTATCCATTAATAGGCCTAGATCTAATTATTAATTTAAAAATTAATTAATTAATTTTTAAATAATAAATATTTTATCTAGACGTGTTTGTCACGTGCATTCAACGAAGAAATGTTTGCGATGAAAGGTTTATTGCTAAGGTTTCAAAACCAAACCTATGCTAGTTAGGCCTATGAGCCAATTCGAGGTATGACGTAAAGACCTTAATCCTAGTTGAATCGATATTAAGTACTTTCGCTTGTCTTGTACAATAAATAAATCTCATACCCTGTGAGCATCGCGTGATAAAGGAACACAGTGTCTCGAGCTGAACGAAGGAAACGCCACCTACAGGTCGTTTTTAGCTGCCGAGTGAGTTTAGTAACGCAAATGAATCTTCTGTAAAGTGTCTCGTCAGACAAAATTGATCCATAGGGCCGGTGAAGCAGCGTTCACCAGTTTTTGTGGCCACGGCATACTAGGTGATTGTGTGGCCAGCACTATGCACAGCCGTATTTACTTTACCTAGGTCAGGTACCCAACAGAGATGGGTAGACTCAGGGACACTTTCCAGACCCGGGAAAAAATCTTATCCTGCACCAGGATTCGAACCCGCGACCTCCAGTACGCCATTCGAACGCGCTTCCGCACGGCCACCGTGTCCCATTGAATCTTCTGCACTGAAAAGTTACTTTGGGTTCAAAAGTCATTGGCATTCAGGGGAGGGTAGATAAATGTAAGCAAGGTGGTGCATTTCCTACTTCCCAATTTTTCCTATAGGCTTTATAGGCTTTAAAGACTATAAATAATAAGATGGACCGCTTGCTCTATTTTTAGAGCTTATATGTTCTTTGTTTTCAGTGCGCAACCAATAAGGCTTTCTTGAATGACTTATACGCTGCTACATCGCATTAAAGGTTTCTACTGTAGACAACTTTCGATTTTAATCTCAACTTTCCACTGAGAAAATCATTGCGAATTACTAAACGGAAATCTAGTGGACTTAGTGCGATCGGAAATTCCGAAGCTAAGTGTTTCAATTTATCAAATATCAGAAATATCAAAGCAAGCGGTCCATCTTATTATAGTCTTTGATACTATGTAGACTTTTATATGTATGCTTATTGTATAGGTCAGTGATTTTAAAACGTAGTATCTGTATACGTCGGTTCCGGGATAAATCTCAAGTGATCTTGGTCACTATGACCTCTGTCACTATAATATATTATCTTTTTGTTGTACAAAAATGTTTCGATTGATTTATTGTTGGAATTTTGCAGAAAAAAAAAAAAGTTTAAGGATTCCCTAGACTAAAATAAAGTTTGGAAACACCGTATCGGCCTTATAGAAATTTCCACACCCTTTCCTGAAGTCTTAAAGAAGTTTTGTCTTCATAACTCAACGAAAACTAATTGTTCAATGTCATGAACATTTAGAAAACTAAGTTAACCCAATGGGAAAATTCTTTATGACACGAAAACTCCACAGTTTTTTTTTCTATTTTAATCTTGAAGTTGATTTTATGTAAGACAGACCTAAAATAATTTATACTGCTGTCAAATAAACAATGGCTCTTTCGATAGATCAATATATGTACAATAATATCGGTGAAGTTTTATTCACGCTACTTGAGTTTAGCATAAACTTATAGTATTCCATTATTTATTTATTCTTGTTTTATGTTTTTAAAAGTAGGGCCTTGACTTGCGTCATGAAATCTTTTATTATTGTAAAACAAGGGTGTCATAGGTCCATGAAAGGAACGTCTATAGATCTATTTTAACGTATAACTTACTAATGTTTAGCCTACTTATAAATTGTTGATGTTTTTGGTAGTAAATCTAGACTAAAATGTAAAGAGCTTCGGTTAGGCTATTGAAATGTCTACTTAGTCCTCTCCACCTACCAGACCCTCACACACACGTACACACACAACACACACCACACTTAACCTTGAAACTATTAACGTTGGCACTGAACGTGTCAGTATGACCTGGAAAAAACAAACTGATTTTATTAAATAAATATAACATGTTATATATAGTCAGCTTGTGACTTTCTCTCACATTTGTATGTCTTATGTTTCATGCAGACTTTCCTTCTATACAGATGTTAAACTTTAAAAATTATATTTAATGTTTTTAATATTCTTGACGTATCTCACAAACGAGTGAGATGAAAAAAACACAATTGAAAGAACTTGGAACAGTTTTTTTCTCCTCTCTACAGAAACAAAGGGGAAAAGCTGAGAGTAAAATTGGAATGTTCTAGAATGATTTGAAAGAACTGGAGAAAGATGGGACTCAGATTAGTGATGGCCAGGCATTGGACACTGTTGTTGTTATGGATGTCACCTATCCGGTATACAGTAACGCATCTTTGCAATAAAGTCAAAATTATTTGCCTTCATTCTTTCATGATCTATCCATTCCAGTATCTGGCTTGAGTGTATGCTACTTCTGAGGCGGTTTTACTCTCTTACAATTTTCTTGGGCACATTTGGACAGGTTATAATCATTCCTTTCTACACCAATACATCACCGGGACGTCTTGAATATAAATTGTACAATATATTTATCAAACTGACATTCTGTTATAGTGTCTTATGTTGCTTGCTAGCCTCTTCCGTTGTAGATTACGGTGACCTACTAATAATTATCTCTAAAAAGTTGACCAAAATAAAAAAATAAATTAATACAAGCCACCAATTACTAGACACCAAAACGACCCGCGCCAAACCGACCAGTGCTAAAACGACGGCGCCTTAAATGTCATTTACCGCAAAAAGAAGTAGGTCCTACTCCGAAGTGCGCTCCTTTGAATCTGCGGCGCCTACAGCAGGCCTATGGAACAGAATACCGGTACCGTTAGTGGGAAATTTTTTATACAAAATAGTTCTTTAAGAATAGTTTTTAAGTAGCCTACTTTTCTCTTTAACTAGATCTAGAATCTAAGCTTAGTGCATTTGTGCCTTCCCCACCTCTACACCTGCAAATGAATTACCGGTAAAACGGGGTAACTTTGTACCACTTTTTTCATACTTAATATTTTTACACAGTCTTTAATTATTTTGATGATGTTAATATCTCTAACTAGGGAAAACAACAACATAAAAAGGAATAAATAAGTAAAAGACAATTATTATGGAGATTTAAGTTTTATTTAAATATTTTGTGGGGTGGTCAAAGTTACCCCGTCATGGGGTTACTTTGGACCAAAAATATTAATTCAATAAAAAAAAAAATTTGACCAAAAATATTAACAATTACATCACAAGCCATTCAACATTAAAAAACAAACTACATGGCAAACTGAAAATGAAATATTATAATTTAAAATGAACATTTTTCTAAGTTATTTTTAGACAGTGTGCCTTTGTAGGTAAATTTGCGGTATCCATTTGTCAGCAGAACCGTAATTGACGATGTTTTCACCGGTCATGTTTTGAATGGTGTAAAATAAATTTGAGAAATAGTTACTAATAACTTGTCGAGATGCAGGAGATTTTTTTTCTGTGTTCGGCAATATTCCCTTTCTGATTTCGTTCTTGTAGCGATTAATAAAGAAGTGCAACCAGCCATAACCAGGCCAGTTCTTTTTAAACATATAAATAGACCTCCCTTGTTTGTCAAAGTATGTCTTGACCACTTTTATTATGTCTGAGTCATCATTAGTATGTCTTCGTAACAGGAGCCAAACTTTCTTGCCCCTGGTTTTGGTTTGTAAGTGCGGGGCATTTTTATTCTGAAAAGATAGTGTCAAAATAAAGATTTACAGATAGCCTTTTGTTATTACATGAATACAATCTTATAGCATATTAAGATATTTTAAATAATTTATTTTTACTTATATTGACATTTAATAATGAAAATTTAACAAATGTAAATTCACATTATCAGATGTAATATTTTAAATTTTTTGGGTTCATACATAATGGCCTAAAGTTACCTGAAATTATCCGCTTTGGCCACCCCCCTATTTTCCTTCTTAGGTTAAATAAAATCTTTAAAACTTTACGTAAAGTCTTAACCATTCCATTTCATATTTTAAAATGTAAATATTGATATACTTACTATATTGGATGAATGTGTATGCTCCTTATTTTGACGTATACAAATATGGCATGCAAATGGTGGTCATCTTGAAACGATTCGCATTTAGCAAATAATGGAGCAGTGTAGCAACAAATGATCATTTAATATTTCTTTTCCATTTAAGTTTCAAATTAGAAAGTTTGGTCTAGTTAAAAGAATTAAAAATTATTTTAAAAATACAAATAAAAACTTTTTTCTTCCTGGTCCAAAGTTCCCCCGATGGTCCAAAGTTACCCTGTGTTACGGGTATTATGAAAAGGGAGGTCACTGAGCACGATAAATGTAATCGCCTGGATAGCCCAAGATGCCCTATATTCCTATAATATAATGGTCTTTATTGTTATTATTATCATATATTAGAAACTTTACTTGTATGTAAAATGGTAGATCTATTTCTCCTATTAATACTATAATGTTTTTTTTTGTTTGGACGTTTTTATTTATTACCGGTAGCAAAAGTTGCAAATATTCTACTCAACGAAAGTAAAAGTATCGAATATTCTACTCCACCAAAGACTATAATAAGATGGACCGCTTGCTTTAATATTTCTGTTATTTGATGACTCGAATGACTTATTTCCGGAATTCCAGATTCCCTTTTGCGTTTTTTTTTTATCGCTGTGATTTTCTCAACGAAAAATTAAAATCGAAAGTTTATACAGCGGAAACATTTAGGCAAACATAGGAGCGTAGGAGTAATTGAAGACAGCGTTATTGGATGCGCACGGAAAAGGAACATATATATAAGCTCTAAAAATAGAGCAAACGGTCCATCTAATTTTAGTATTTGATTCAACCAAAATAGAAGTTTCTAATATTAAATCAACCAAGTGAGAATACTCCCCCCCCCCCTTTTTACAATGTGTTTGACCTACTTATTTCCTTACAATCGTAAGTGACTACAATTTCTACCTGAGATAGACTATCCATCCAACAGGTTGATTATGTCATTTTTTTCCGCCACTTCACATTTTAGTCATTTCAGTCAGAGGTCCTCAAATATTTGTATGCTTAGGACCCTGTATATATCCCTCTAAAACTTTTTGTTTCTTTGAATCATTCTGAAGGGCATCATTTCCCCCACAGACTACCTACAAATCGCTGCCTAAGCTATAATATAAACGGTTGTTGCTTAATTTCACGTAGATAAGTGAAGACGCCCAGTCAGTTTACTCGCAAATGCCAAACGACTTTAAGAAATTCCATTGACGTCATGAGATCTAGGTCAAGTTAGATTGTTTCCCGTAGTTTTAAAAGTAGATGTCATTTTTTGTTTTACATTCTTTCCGTTGCGCCGACCTACTTTATAAAAAAAATTTTTTTAATGTTTTCTCATTGCAAATAAAAAAAAAAGGTAAAAATGGTAGGCCTATGTTCGTTGGATATAGTTTCTTTTTGACATTATCATTAGGTGGCGATGCGAAACAATAAGCTGCTGTTTCTGGCACATTGCAATTGTTGATTTAGTTTAAATTGATGTCATATTTTGGCCTATAGACTTTATCTAAAAGTATTTTTGTAAAAGATGTTTGCTTTTTCCTTTTAAATAGATCCTTTACTTTTATTCAAATTTTGTTTCAAAGTAATTAGAAATTTAGTTTTACTATCTATAAAAATATGGGTCAGGTGGGCAAGCGGCAGCGCGTTCGACTGGCGATCCGAAAATACTGGGTTCGAATCCTGGTGCAGGCTAGGATTTTTTCCCATGATTTGAGGGTGTCCCTAAGTCTAACCAGCTCTGATGGGGAGCCTACCTAATACTAGTTGGGGTAAACTCGGTAAAATAAATGCGATTGTGCATTTTGGTGGCGACACATCCCCTAGTCTGCCGTGGCCACAGAAACTGGTGAACACTGCTTCACCAGCCCTATGATCAGTTTGGTCCGACGGGTACTTTACTTTCTATTTATAAAAATGATTTTTCAAAGCTAGTATAATATGATAATTTGACGGATGTGATAATACCAATAGTCTTAATAACTTAAATGACATGTTAGGATGTTAACTTGTATTATAGCCTTGTGCTTATATATTACAGACGCTCCTTCTATAAAGAAGATTATTGCGTCCTACGTTCAAACATTAGACTCTACATGTTTGGTAATTTAGCCTATTAGTATTAGGTCTTATCCTTTAGTTAAATATACACAATAACACATTAATGTTGGTGAACTTGAGTTGTCGTCACTGAATATATAGATAAGTGATTGACTTTGAAGAGAAAAACAACGAAAATATGATTTGTGAGATAAAACAAAAATTTTAATAAACATTTAAACACAAAGAAGAAAAAAAAAAATCGTTACAATATTTGTGTGTGTATAAACTATTGAATAAATTAATTAAGTAAAGTTTTGGTGAGTTCAAGGCATGAAGCTGCTGGGTCCGTTAAACTGACATTAAAAAAGAGGTATGATTGAAACAAACATTATTATACACACTCACACACAAACATTATTCACATTACACGTTAGAACAATCAAACCTGTTCTATTCTCCCATTATTTTGTGTTAAATTCTTTGCAATTTTTTATGAACACAATGTATTTAGTAGTAAACATAGTTAAATCTAAGGGACACAACTCAAATGTTTAAAGTCTTCCTAAGACGCTACACCCCTTTAGGCACCACGACTCGCTTTCATAAAACCTAATAATATGTAAAACAACAATAATAAATGTGTCATGAACCGGATGTAACATTTAGCTATAGCCGTGAATAAACCACTACAATAGCAAATACATCACTACAGTAATTAATACTTGACTATGGTTGTTAATACAGCACAACAGTAATTTATACATCACCAATGCAGTTTTATCTTTCGATAGAAGGATGACAAAGTAATAGAAACAATAGAGAGATGTAGGCACCTTGAAACAACTTATGAAACAGAAGACCAAAGCCATGTTTAGGCCTTTTTTAGGACTGGCTCTCTCCTACAATAGTAGCAGCTTAAGAAAACTGCTTCAACTTAAGGCTCTCGCTTCCAACTCATTCAGCCACTGCAAACTTAAGCATGATATATTTAATGCAAGTATTCTTAGCAAAGCCAGTGGCTAAATATGTCTGCAGGAATTGTTGTCATGCTAATGTCAAGAGTTTTGTCCTACATCATACGTATAGTATGTCATATGTTACGTGCAGTAGTGCATCAATAGTATTTCATGGGACACAAGCATGCTATAAATTTACATGGATGACAGGTAATGCATGTCATGTATTTGTCATATATGTCACATGTACATAATATATAGCACAAAATTATCATATATCTCAAATGTAAGTCAGATATGTCGCATGTATAGTAATGATGCATGAAACAGAACCTCAACATTAAGAAACAATAATTTCCTTTTATCACATTTGAATTTTTAAAAAAACATTTTTACATCATTTAAATATATAGACCAGCATTAAAAACAGTCAATAATAAATATAACAACAATAATCACAATGAAAAAATTAGATTAGGGAAAGTACATTTTTCTAAGCGTTGTGCTCATCCAAACAATGCCACTGTAAGCCCTGGCTACAGAAACTGTTTGACATGGATTAAAGACCAGAAGATTGCATGCTGAAATTTCACATTTTACTTTCCAATGCATTTCTTTTGAGTCATTGAATGTTGTCAATGCTATGAATGTACTATGTGCATTTTCACAAGTGTCTTTGATATGTTTCTGCAAAATTTAATTAGATGCAACAACTTTGAATGAAGTTTACTTCATGTTACAAACAGAGTGTGCCCGGTAAAGCTAGAAAAACAAAACTAAAAGTTTCAAGGGAACTAGTTATTGGAACAATACTATACATGGTAATATTTAAAAAAAAACATTGTCAGAACACAAAAGGCCAAGAAAATGGAATGTTGGAATAGTTTGTTAACTTTTAAATATATGCATGCTATCAACATGATATCACAACTATAACAAGTTGTACATTTTAATTCACAATAAATATGTATGAAAAAAACTCATAAAAGATATAACAAATGTGTTTCTTGCTTTTTTCTCTTAAAGTATAAAAGAAAAATATAAGTTTCTTTTGCTTAGACTATCATCACTGTCAGAACTGTAACATTGGGCCATCCAATCTTTGCACACCTATACCATTGAATTTTTCCTTGCAGGAAAATGTATGTCATACAGACCTCCAGGTAGACCCTTGGTTAAATCTGTTTTGCTCTAGTGGCAATTATAATAGAAAAAGTTTCTTTTCACCTTGCAGATGATTTAATTTTGTAGATAGCAGTTTGCTTACGGTATATAGTATTGTTAGCTTGCATTTGGTATTTATATCAAGGATCCAATAGAACCTAAAGTGAAGAGTTTGCTTACGGTATATAGTATTGTTAGCTTGCATTTGGTATTTATATCAAGGATCCAATAGAACCTAAAGTGAAGAGTTTGCTTACGGTACATAGTATTGTTAGCTTGCATTTGGTATTTATATCAAGGATCCAATAGAACCTGAAGTGAAGAGTTTGCTTACATTATATAGTATTGTTAGCTTGCATTTGGTATTTATATCAAGGATCCAATAGAACCTAAAGTGAAGAGTTTGCTTATGGTATATAGTATTGTTAGCTTGCATTTGGTACTTATATCAAGGATCCAATAGAACCTGAAGTGATTGAGTAGTGTTATTTCTAAACATAAAACAACATAAACCAGTAATAAAAGAGCAGACAAAATATGTTCTCTGATTAAACAATAAAATGTCAACATCTATAAATTCACTCAATAATAAAGTTTATAAATGTTTATGTACATAAAATATAATATAAGCATTGCACTTTAAAAAAAACTAATTTGAACAATTGTTTTCATCTAAAAAATTAATGTACTTTTATACATTTTTACAACACTAAAACAAAATATGAACAAAACAGCGCACATAATATTAGTTTTCTGTAAAAACAACTTGAAGAAATGATCTCAATGCTATTATTAAATTTGCAAGGTTGGTTGAACTTAAACATAAACAATATACATTTTAAACCAATGTTTTTTTCATATAGGTTTACTAATGAAAGATGTCAACCATTGTTCAATTGTTTACTTTACTGTGTAAATGTAACAAAAACATGTTGATTGAAGAAAAGGTAAACACAAATTCAACAAACATTTCAATGGCAAATACTGAGCAATTATTAAATTATTTTAATTTTTATCTTTCACCAGAAGTTGTCACAAGAAAAAAAAACAGGCTATAACTGTTGAATAGAGCCCATAATTTACTGTGACAGAAATTAAAACAATTTTGCTACTCGCTTGTTCAAATTCCATTGTAAACGTGGTGTGGAAGATTCAGTACCAGAACTCCATAATTATAAGACTTATTCTTAACCCCAAAAAATAAATGCAATTTTTTTTCAAATCCATAAATATTAATCATTATTATTATTATTAAAACGTTATAAACAGGCATTCACATCGGCACATTTTTAATTCACAGATTTGCTTTAGGCAAATAATACTGACATTTTTTAAACAAAATATTGAAAAATTACCTAAAGTTAACATTTATTTACTGTTGAAGAAACAGGATTGTATGCTTGTATGTTATTTGTGTAACAGAAAATGTCACAGTAGCGTCTGTTACCAGACATTAATTAGTTTTCAACTTTATATCAATGCGAACACTTTTATTCAGTGACGTAGCTAGAGGGGGGGGGGTCCAAATTCAAAACTCTCCCCGGGCCCCTACTTGAGGGGGGCCCCCAAAGGAGAGTCCAAATTTTCTTTTCTCATGTCATAATGTCGAATGTCAAAATGCATGGGCCCCTAAAGAGGCCAAGCCACCCCTGGCCCCCAAAATCCCTAGCAGCAGCACTGCTTTTATTATCTTGCTCATGCTATATATTCTTAAAAAGTAGACTCTACTCATAAAGTTATAAATAAAGGTTTTAACTTTGACACATTAAACATGCGATGTTGGATTACAGACACTCTTACATATAAAAGTTATTGCATCCAATGCTTCTCTGCAGTTTAAGTCTGGTCTTAGTGAGCTTTAATTGATTTAGTATTTTCACTCTAGTTATGTTAATGCCACAATAAAGCAACTCTAATCTGCAACATGGAGTGAAATTCTGCAAGTCATGGTAAATCATGGGCCCTACTAATGACTCTGATAGATTAAAAATCTGTAAATTTTCATGCATTTTCATTTTAGAAATTATATTTTTTAAATCTTATATTATTTTTTTTTAATTAGGAAAAGAAATTGAAAAATTAAAAAAATTGGCTTTACTTGTATTTTTTTCTTTTTTTCTAGCTAGTATAATAATGAATAAAAAACTAATGTATTTCTTTATACTAATCAATTATTTCTATTTAAAGACCAAGTGAAGAGGTTTTTCTCAAAGGAACGAGATTTGGAATAGCCTCATACAGCAGTGACGTATCACAAGGGAAATAAATAAATAAAAATAGACGCTATAAATCTATATTTAACCATTTTGTTAAAAATAAGAACCGGGAAAAGATTCAAAACATGTGGCAATAGATTCAAAACACGTGACAATATTCATTTTTCCTAGTCGGAATCCTTTATGTTACGTCACTTTGCTATATTGCCGGAAATAAAAACATTTCAAATGGCTACGAGATTTGGAGTAATCATCCGAAAAACACACACATTTAAGTGCAAATATGGAACTAATTACTTAAAATGTATCTTTGATATTTTTTATAAATGTTTTTTTTAACATTCAGATACTGAATACACTATTTACTATCAAAATCAAATGTTAACTCAATTTTGATAAAAAGCTCTTCACTTGGTCTTTAAAATTGATTTACAAAAATATATCCTTACTTCATATTCAATAAATTTTTTAAAAATCTATTAATTATGCTTTTTTTAGCCTCATGTTTTAAATTTACATTATGTTTAAAATAAGCTTAACAATCATTTTTGATCTACATGCATCTGAGTCCTGTTGGAAATTGAAGAAATTTCTTTACAGTGGTGATTATAATGAGTAAATACTACAAGTCTGTGATTGCCACATTACTGCCATACAAACCATTTCTAAAATCTAGATACTCTGTTGGTGTGTCATCAGAAGAGGCTGAAGACATGTACGGAATTTCTTGATCCACTGATGGTTTCCTCTTGCCAGATAGTTTGTACATTTCACCGGCCAGTGGGGGCCTGCTGCTGTTTTTTAAGGTTTGCACAGCATTAGTTTTCTTGGACATGTTAGACTTGGACAGTGCAGTGGGACGCTGGCTGTTGTTGGGTTTCATGCTCCCATGGGCAGACCCGTTTTTCAGCGTGCTTGTTTTGCTGGGTTTATTGTTGCCTCTGCTCGACTTGCCCCTGGGCTCAGAATAAATCTGGCTATAATTAGTGTAGCCAGATTTTTCTGAAGGGCCGGACCTCTCTTCGATGCCGCTGTCCCGCAGGCTTAGGGTGTCCAAGTCTGCAATGTCTACAATGTGGTTTCTACCTTTATTGTTTCTGTTTGAAGGAATGTGAGAGGAGGCACCAGAACCTGTGGCCATATTTTCTCTAGTGGACAAGGAATGACCTTCTTGATCCTCAAATGAACTCTGACTTGCAAGTGCAGCTTCATCAAAGTCACTCAGACTGAAAACAAAAATTAGATGTCTTAAGCTGAAATTAAATTATGATTTCTTGTATTTAGTCCCCATGATTTACATTAAATTAAATTAAGAAAATTATTATAATTTGATAGTGTTTTATACATAAAATAGTTCAATTATTTAAAAGAAGCTTTTGTAATTTTTAAATAGCTACAATTTATAAATATTTTTCAGAAAATATTATTTATATAAATAATTACTAAGTAGTATTTATATTACTAAATTAAAAATACTGTTCTAATAAATCTAACATTAATATCACAGTTAAAAAATATTTTAACAGCAAGAATTACAGAACAAGAATAGTAAAAGAGCAATAAAATTATATTGGATGGCTGGGTATTTAAAATACACTACAATATTTTTTACTTATTTAAAATATAAATATCAGGATACAAACACAAATAGTACAAATATATTCTACATTAAAAAGACCTAAGAAGTGTATGTGGAATATTTTAACTTCAAAATGATCAACTTTTGAATAATCTGTTTAGATTTAAAAAAAAACACTTTCTAACACAAAAAAAAAATTTATGGTTTTGCTACGCCAGGAAAAATATACAGCAAAAAACAAAAACATAAAAATTACCCTTATTGCATATAGTATTATAATGATGTAATCTTTTCAAATGATTGGATAATACCTACCTCAGGGGAAGATATTTTTTTTTTAAACTTACAGGGCAATGAAAACCTCGAGTAACATAAAATGTATAGTTTTCATACACATTAAAGTTTACTGGTTTGCTATTCAATCCAACTGAGTTGGTTAGTTTAAATGTTTATCTGAGTTTGTTTGATAATATATTTATGTTTAATGACACTATTTTTTATAATATTAAGATTTATATAAAACATGCCAATTTAAATTAATCTATGACTAGATAATTAGTTCTTTTATAGTTCACTGTGACTATAGCTATCATTTAATCTACTGTTAGAATGAGAAAAAAAACTATAAACAACGACTCATAATGTTTCTTTTTACTTTAGTCTGAATTTTAAATTAAATGAACTGTTAAGTCAATCTTGAGAATACATATTAAAAAATATAGAAATAAGATTTGACCTGTAGACATGGTTGTGGACAAAACTTTGTACATGTAGTATAATTAGATATTCTTTAAATTTGATATGTTTATTCGATAAATAATTGCAATCAAATATGTTTAACAATATCATATCATTTACAGATTTGAATCTAAGCTATTTAATATGTTGTTTTTTTCTCCTGCATTGTCATGATTTACTAAATCTTAAGCTCAAAATTGTGTTGTGTCTGATGAATTTTAATTAAGTAGTAAAAGTAGAATTGAACCAGAGGATCCTGGATTTTAAAATGAATTAAGACTTAAATTTCTCAACCTATTCAACCATTATGTATTTACAGTAATTATGTATTGTGTTAACTTAAAATTTATGTTAGTGGCATATTTAAAAAATATTTTATTTTTATATTTGTATGCCTTAAACTCGTTGTTGTGCACAATTGTAAAACAAATTTTCTTTGGGATAATAAAGATTATAATTATTATTATATTGCAAAATAAAATTAAACATTTGAAAAATTGCAATGAGAGAGAAAAATAAGCACTTGTTTTGTTTTTTATAACTCAAATAATCACATTGATGAGAATGCTTTTTATGTTGGCTATAAGAAAATCTGATAAATAAATAAATAAATAAATATGAGACTTATATAGCGCATATCCCGTTCCTGTTGGGAACAGTTCTATGCGCTGCTGTAAACATAGTGCTGCCTGCTGGCGCAAATACGTTTACAGGCCCAAAACTCCTGCAGGGTGACAGGGATCCGCCGGTGGCAGGGATCGAACCCGCGACCTGTCCGATGGTTTTTGGTTGACAGTCCGGTGTGCTAACCACTAGACCAGCCAAATATTATAACTTTTAAGGGGGAAAAAAAGGAAAATAAAAATTGTTAATTACATACATAATGTTGGATCTTAAATATTGGTCAAGTTTTTATTACTTTATTTTATTTATGCATCAATTTAATCTGATTTGGAGCCAAACTAATTATTTCTTTAGGAACAGCTTAAAATTGTTTTTTTTTAATCTTTAAGAATAAGAAATTTTGAATTAACAATATATTTAATGATAATTAATGAATTGTATCTCTTAAATTGGTTATTAATGTATTCATATAGCAATGTCACAATAAAAATCTTTGTGCCTTTGTTACTAAACCTTTTTTCAAACAAAATTACTATTTAAACAGCCATAGCTATATATATATATTTAATGATTCCAAAAATATGGTTTTTGCATAGAACAAAACCTAAAGGGATAAGAATATGGGAAAGAAAATAATACAAAGGGAGAAAATGATATTTCAATACACTATAACTATACAATATTACCATAATTAAAGAAATAATCAAATAAACAATATATTTCCTTTTTGAACAAAAACAGGGATTAGAAAGAATAAAGTTCTGTCATGAATGCATGCTATTAATAAACATAACAAACATCCTACCTTCAGGCTATAGTAGTTGTCCTAAATTGTTAACATAATGAACAAAGTGTTAATCATCCAATATTCTATAATACCTTTCTCTTCCTTTTGGTGTTGACTAATGTAGGTCAGTGTTTCAAAATATTCATATTTATTTTTAGTTTAAAAAAAAACAACATTTAAAGATAAAATGTGTTCTGCATTTCTAACTATATTAATTATTGCATAAATTGTGAAAAAATATAATATTCAGTGCTTTTTTTTCAGCAGATAAGAAAAACCATTTAAAGTTTGTAAGTTTCATGACCTTTTTTTTCTTTGCAAGCCAATAGTTGGCTCAACAACTAGAAAATTTAAGCTTTTGCAGGGACATTACTCTGTTGCAGTGCCTTTCAACTATACTGCATATATCATTATTGGTGCTTGACAGATACAAGACAATTAGGTTACAGTTATACCTTAGTCATGTTAGTGGTTACTTAAAAACTTTTTCATGTCCTAAAAGTGGTACATTCTGGAAAAGATTTCTTCTTGTACAATTTTTTCTGATATTGTTCATTATACTACTATGACCAAGAAAAATAAAGAACTGAATATAGTATATAAAACAGATTGGATTCATTACATTAAAATTGATAAATAATAGACAAATATTTTATTGACTTAGTTCATTTTCAATTCAACACATAGTAAGTATGAAACAAATATTTTGAAACACTGAACTAGCATTATTTGGCATTCATTGATAATGTTTAACATTGTGAGATTTATTAAAAAAACAAAACAATAAATGTCCATGAGTACTTCCAGTTACAAAATTGAAACATACATTGAAAAACATCAGTGACCACAATGCAAACCCCAAAGTGACCACTAGATAAATATCCCTACCATGCTCGTAACTCTATGAGTGATATATTGCACTAGTGTTAAAGCCAA
Organism: Anisus vortex; assembly: GCA_949126835.1. Lineage (NCBI taxonomy): Eukaryota > Metazoa > Mollusca > Gastropoda > Planorbidae > Anisus > Anisus vortex. Next base: position 41,047,256 of record OX421494.1, on the reverse strand, counting down.
CTTCATCTATGTTAGTAAATAAACAATTTCATGCAGTTCGATTCTAAATACATTTTCCTTAAACTAGTCATGAGCTTGTAAACAATAACTTTTTGTTTTCCCTCAAATTTTAATCTGTCAATTAAATCATTGGTAAATTAAAATTTATAATGTATCATAAAAAGTAAAGATTTGTTTTAAAAATTTAATTTAGGTATCATAAACAAAATTTGAACTTGGAACAAGAATGAATGTAAAATCACTAACTCAACATATTATATAAGTCATATCACAAAGATTAAATTTACTATGAAAACAATTTCACCTACCCATCAACATGATTATCCAACATAATCTTCTCTAAGAAAATAGGGTTGGCACTGCGAAAAATGGAAGTGCACAGAACTATTTATAGCAACAGATTATCACAACAATTTATTTCTTTTGAAGCTTCAAAACAATGTTAAACATTTAAAAAAAAATACACCACTGTTAAAAAATAAACAGTTAAGATATATATATATATATATATATATATATATATATATATATATATATATATATATACCAAAATTAAGTAACTGCAGTAAATTTTGACATTTAATTTATTTTAAAGTATAGATCTAGTTGTGTTTTATCATGATGGAAACTAAATTCTTTTTCCATCACTAAAAGCATAGAAAAATAACTAAAAGCATTAACAAATGTTATTGTAAGCCTACCATGCATGCTATTAATGAGCTAGTTTTAGCAAATAAGGCAAGTTAGCAGCCCCTGAACTATAAATAGAGCATTAAACGCATGCTATAAATAGACCATTAAACAAATTATGATGTAAACTAGGAGACAATAAACGGACCCATTAAACATACAACATGAAAACTTTGGTTTGTGCAAGCAGGCTTGTGCAAATTTTCATTGGTTACACATGTTCCCTTGAATGTTAGTAAAAGACAGGTCAGGAAGGCCTAATTAAAGGAAATGTCATACCAGTTACCTGAGGTATAAGTTCCCCTAGGTGGACTAATGTAGGATATATAACTGAAATTTAAAAAGCATTTTGTTCACACTAATGGGTTCAAATGGTACAATTGTACGACTAAACCTATTTGAGACAGTTTTTTTTTTTTGCTCTCAAATAATTTACAGAATTGGGCAAAAATGTTGTATAAGCTTACTTTATATACTATAATCATCTTCAGATATGAGTTAGTTAATTTATTTATTAACAAAAAATAATGTATAAAATACATTTTACGCTTAATTAAAAGTTCTGTTAAAGTATCTTAAACTTCAAAAACTGGTTTAGTTGTAAATAATTTTGACGGCTTCTTATTGTTATATGACAGTACAAATAAAAGAAAGAAAGCCCATATAGAAGAACATAGACTGGGAAAAGTCTTGGTTTGAAAGGAATCATGCTATATACATTTAGAGAGCTTTAAAAGAAAATTTAAGTTTTTACGAGTTTACAGAAATCATAATATATGTGGCTTTTTTTTAAAGGTCGTTCAATAGAATTCTTATAATGGAAGAGTTCTCATTATATATTAAAGCTGAACAGTAATTCGACAACATGCTTAGAATTAAAATACCATTACATTGAATGGAAGCTCTTAGGCAGTGTGACTAAAAGAAAACATTCAACAATTTTCAACAATTATTCAACAATGTGCAATTCTTGATGGCAACTGATATTGAAAATACATCACTTTATAATGAGGGTGGCTGAAAAAACAAAACAAACTCAACCAAAGGAAGGAAATACATACAAACTCAAAATCTGGTTTGTCCCTCAAATAACCTTGGTCTGAAGCAATGTTTTTTTTTAAAGATTAAAAAAACAAATGAAAATAAAATGAACAGAATAAAAGCAAAATTAGGAGGTTTGATACATTAAGTCAGAAATTTAAAAAAGAAATCTATAAATAAATATATTGTTACTACTACATAGATCTGTATAGAAATATTGTTTTGCATGTATAAATAAAAAATAACAATAAAATTATTAGTGGCACACATGTTAACACTTATGAAATGTTACTGCTAACAGCAAAATAAATCATCACCATTATTGACATAAAAAATACCAGCTAAGCTTAAGCTGTTTTTTATTTAGGTTTTTTACTTTACATTTAAGCTTTGTTCATAAAGGATGTCATCACAGATAGGAGGAATTAACATAACTTAGAATCCCAACATTTAAACAGGGACCTCAAGAACCATGTGTTTTACTTGTTTGGGTAGGTTAATGATAAATTTAAAAAAAATTCTATATATAATAAATAAATCATTTCATGATAAGCTACATTATTTCATAATTAGCTAAATTATTTTATTATGGGCTAATTCTGGAAGGTATTTTTTGCATTAAAGTATATATACATTTACTGGACAAGAAGTAAATATTACATTCTTTTAAAGCTACTGTAGGCCTAGTTGTTTTTACTTGTTTGAAATATTGGAAAAATTAAAATTTCAGAACAAGTAGGAATAAAATGAAGCCCCAATATAAATAATTGGGCAAACAGAATTTTTTTATTACAGACATCCTTTATATACAAAATATGAACTATACTTTGATTAAAATATAACCCCAACAGTTAGTAAAAGCTGATGTTAGTACTAAATTTCAAATCCATTAAGAATATTAAAAAACACATTGCAGTACCCCCCCCCCCACACACACACACCACCACCAGACATATCAAAACAAACTAATTATTTATGAACAGGCATATATTTTTTTTAACTTTTATTTTCTACAATTATTCAATCTAAGACTACAACATTATTTGTAGTGTAAAATGTGTATGCATTCAATCTATGAGTAATTTGAACTGCAGATTGTTAATTACTGCAGATTGTTAATTATGAGTCTTTGTAAAATGTAAAAAATTTGTTCCAGCAACAGAAAATATAGCTGACATTGTAAATTAAATGTTCACATTTTAATTTATATCAATAATACTGTTAATTCATCAGTAGCCTATAAATGCTACAATCATTTTCTTTTCACCTTCTATGCCAAATAATTAAATTTAATACAATTCATAAAGTAATTCTTTTATATAAGTTTAGTTTTATCATAACAGGAACTTTCCATAAATGACATCACAAGTGGGAAGGAGAAAAGGGAAGTGAAAATGTATGTGACCAAGTGAGTGATGGGATAGACAAGAAGTGATGAAGTGATATTTATTGCAGTATGTCATTTTCAAAGAAAAATATCTAATCTATTCCTATCCCAACTTCTTACTATCACATTTCATAGACCCTTTTACTTCTAACATCTAACCTTTCTCAAATCAATATTAAATTGTGATAATATCTTTTTTTTATAGTTTTTTTTAAATACATAATCTTATATTAGACACTCTTTCTAAAAAGACGTAAATGACATAAGGCATTCTGGCATGGAATGGGTTGCCTAAACAAACCACGAAAACCAGTAACTTAACATCATTTAAAAAACTAATAAGAATACAAGACTAAACTTGGACCACAGGTGAGCGTAGAATGCAATAATCTTTTTATGGAAGGAGCATCTGTAACATACAAGATAAGTAAGTAGAAGTTACTGAATTAAAGTCTAGCATATTCAAAAGAGATTTAATGATGTTGAGTTTTTTATTTTTTTACTACTTCAGGCAACTTATTAGATGCCTGAATGCTACTTAGGAAGGAAGAGAATCAATAGAGATCTAGCCTTGCAATGGGAATAAGTGAATATCATTTAAATCGGTCTATTTTAGCGTTGTCTTATTTTTGTATTTCTCAGTTTGAATTGAATGGTTTATGTCATATTAACTTAGCCTCAAGGGGCTCAAATAGTCACTTTAGCTCTTAAGCATTAAATAATCCATTTTTAGAGAAAAAACAAACTGTAAACAATGTTGGGCATTAAAAGGATGAACAAAAAGTGTGATGTCATTACTGGATAGTTCTGCACTATCACAACAAACAATGATGACCTACTTTTCAAAAGAATTAATTTGTGTACCGGGTATGTCCGCTTTGTACAAGTCGCTATCACTCGGAGCTGATTAAAAAAATAAACAAAAATCATTTCTAAAAGGTAAACAAATCAAACAGACATAAACTTAGAATATAAGGATACATGAATGTACTGAAATGAATTTAAAACAAAACTTACATTTTAAAGATTATTTATAAAACTTATGATATGACATCGCACAATCATAACAGCAAATAACAGAAAACAAAATGCATTCATTAGTTAGAAAGAAAATCTTAACATTTAACAAGCCTATTAATAGAATATTGACTAATTTGTTAATATGCAAGTTTTTTTTTCCTTTATGACTGCAGTTTTGTATAAAATCTATTGCTTTTGCTTCTGATGTAGCCATGACTCATGACCTGACAATCGTGTTAATGGTTTTGGGATGAATTAAAATTAGCTTTATAGAAACCAATTCAATTTGTAATAACTATAAATATTATTTTTTATAAACAAAAATCTTACAAAAAAGTAATATTGTGTGTTGGATACTATTACAATTTAAACTACGGTACTTTAAATTGTGATTTAGGCCTATACATTTTATTAATGTGATGCCAAACAGAAAACATTACACATTCAAAACAACCAACTGCACAAAACTATATATAACACTCAGCCTACCAAATCCAGTGCTGACTGTAATTTACATACACAGTCATTATTTCATATACAAAAAAAAAAATACACATTTTTGGAAAAAGACAATACTGCACAATAAGTGTAGAATATTTAGTCTAAATTGTATTTTATTTATCTAATGATAGATATTAAATAGTAATAATATATCTTTACATTACACAATTTTTGTGATTTTTTTTTTTGAGTCACTTGTGTCTATAACGAGTTTAAAGAAGAAAATGGAAGGATGATCATGATTTTTCAGGTTGCTGTTCATTCATCCTAGACAGGCTTTAAATATGTGGGTCAGTAAAAGGGGAGATGATCTAAGCTAGATTAATTGTTAAGGGGAAGAAATTTTTTCAAGGTTTCCCTCTTTCTTTTGTGTAGTGGTTTTGAAAAAAAAAAATTATTGATCAATATGTCTGAATTAAAAAGATGAGAATTAACAATTAAATTTAGCACAATCACTACTGTAAAAAATCTAATCTAGTAGCCATTTGGGAATTAAAACACTTTTGAGCTAAAATATAATATATTTTACTAAAATAAGACATATTGTTTAGGCCTATAGAATTTTTCTGGACAGTTTTTTTCAAAATGAAACCCATACGAAATATAAACCATGTATATATATTATTTATCTTATTTAAATATTATTTAACAGAATACCAGTTTAAATATTCTCTGGTTCATAATTATTATTCATTATGATATGGTAAAATATTAAAACTTAATACAAAAAGTTAAAAGCAGTCAACTCACCATATGCCAAAGCAGTTGCAGCTTTCAATTTCCTCTGATATCTGTTATTGAAGAAACATAACAAAGATAAAGTGAACCAAGTCTACAATTACAACATTGTGTGGCTCCAGTATCCATACAATGATTAAAGAACAAAGAAATAAAAGTGTAGCCTCTTGGTTTCCTGACCTTCTGTAAATATAGTAAAGCACCACAGCCAATGTAATGCAGATGGAGCCTAGCACCACAGCTATCAGGATGACAGCCATTTTCAACTTGTCTTCTATACTGCTGTCAACTTGCTCTTTTACTGCAGGCTACAAACAAAAGGGAAGAATGGAAACAAACCATTCAAAGCAGTTGTAAATGTCAAGTTTAAAGGAAACCAATGCATATCCATCATCAATATAGACTCATTCATAGCCTTTATATATGTGGCTGCATTCAGTAAAATAGAAGATGATTTGAGTTAGAATTATAACAAGGAAGTGAGAATGCTTAAGTTTTCATTGTTCCCCTTGATAGGTCTTTTAAAAACATGATTAATTATAAATTATCATAAATAAATATGATTAAAGGAAAAATTAGAACATTATTTATAATCTATATTTAGTACATTGTTCCCCTGCTTCATTCAATTTTTATTGGCATTAAATTTAGAAAAGGTTTCTCTGGTATTAAAGATACTTTTCAAAATTTGGTATCAAGCCACAAAAAATAAAGTTACCAGGCAGCAAAAAAAAAGGAGGAATTTAGGTCAGATTATTGTGAACTACTATCTATAGACCTAAAAAGGTAAATTTTGCATAATCTTTTGATAATTGAAATGGATTTTAGATACAGTTCATGAGTATATTATTATTAGCCTTGAAAATTGTGCAGAACTTTAAAACTGTTACATGTATTATAGGTTGGTTCACAAAGCATAAATAAATGTCAAAATGAGCAGGTCACAAAAAAAATTATGTTTGGGAAACGCTGATTTTGATAAGTAACATCTAGTCATTGATTTCAACTTAAATCATAATATTTCATTTTTTTTATAATGTTTCAAAGTAAAGCTTAACTTAAAAAAGTTAACTGAACAGTCAAATAATATTGGCTCATTATATTTAGGAGTGCATTTCAGATTAAAAATTAAACTTTTAATATAAAACTCACCACAATTTGCAGGATGTTGTAGTCATTCAAAACTCCAATAAGCAAAGCATTCTTTTGATCTATCAAACTGAAAGTAGAAAAACAACATTTGCATATAAGGATAGATTTGTTTGTTGTTGTAATTATGTGAAACATAAGAAACCTTAGCCATGTACCCCTGAGAGCACTCTGTGAGCTTTAAGAAATGAATTACCCTTACCCAAGCCCTTACCTCAAAAGTTTTGATGCAGGAATCACCTCATTAGTTTGATAATCTTCTCCGTGAATAAACATATCTGTCCTGTACATAGGATAGAAAAAAAACATAAACTTTAGAGCAATGTAAATAAGAAAGTTTTTTACTTTGAAGTTAAAATGAACTCTAAATGCAAAAAGACAATAAAAGTATATCTTTTACATTTCATATCCTTGTTTTTTTTTTTAAATATTAGACTAGTAAAAATTCTTTGTAAAGATAATTATTTAAATGAACAAATGTGAAGACTATTGATCTGAATGTGTTTCTTTAACAACCTTAGCTGATGTTGTGAACTAAAACTGTTTTGTAGTATTCAATATGTTGTTTAAAAGTGAATGCATTCATAAAAAAAATATTTGTAGAATTGTGTGAGAGACAATTTATGATTGTTCAAAAAGTCATTTTTTTATCAACTGGGTTGAAACTGATTACAATCTGTAAAGTAAAAAAAAAAAGTATAACCCTTTCAAATCATGTTGGTCTATTGAGCTAGTAAAGCTATGCAATGTTTCTGTAGTGACATGCAAGTAGATTGGGAGATTATTTGATCAGTAAAATGTCCAGCTGCATTTACTTTCCCCTTAACTAATTGATTGCATGGGGCGGGGGGGGGGTGTAAGGGAATTCTGGCTTACTTAATATTACCTGGAATTGAACCAGAGATTTCAGAATGGCAATCCAACGTGCTGCCATCTAGACTACAGTGTCCCATCATGCAACTGTATTCATCATTTAGCCCAGATTTGACTGGGTTTTTTATGTTTCAGCACTTCAGTAACAAACTACAGTTTCTCTTTGACACTAGTATTAATTCTAGGTCTCAATAAATTATATTTCAACATTGTTTTTACTTATTTGAAATCTTTCTGTAAAAGTTTCAAATTTAAAACATTAATTAAATTAAAATTTTACTTACTGTGCAAGGTCAGCTTGACCAGAGTCAGTTTCATGGGTCTGAATTGAGTCCATAACAATGCGAGCTCCGACCTTTGCACTCAGAGCACTGCAAATTTTTTAAGAGAATTAAAGTAACTTTAGCTTAGCAATTAGAAAATTTATTACTGAGGCATTAATAGCACACTAAAAGAAGTACTAATAGCATTCTTTACACAGTACCAATAACACTTTAACTAAAGTACTAACAGCACATTATCAGCAGTACTAATAGCACATTAACAGAAGTATTAATCACATACTAACTTAAGTACAAATAGCACTTTAATTGAAGTACTAACAGCACATATTGTAACAAGAACATAAAAATTAAAGTATCCCGTTGGACTAAATTGATCCATAGGGCCGGTGAAGCAGCGTTCCCATCATGGGTAGACTCAGGGACACCCTCCAGCCCCGGGAAAAATCCTAGCCTGCACCAGGTCTGAACTGAACGTGCTGCCACAAGGCCACAATGCCCCATAAAGAACAAAAAATTGCCTACATACATTTAATAAAAGGCTATACATATCATCAATGGACAAATTAATTTTTCCACTGAGCCTGCTATCAAGTGTCCTATGTGCCAAACTTACCTGACAATTTTTTCTTTGAATTCTCCTACACTATTAATGGGCCTTCGAAACACAATTTTCAATCTCTGGTCATCATTTATTAAAGATATCTGAAGAAAGAAATTAATGGGACTATTTTATTTGTGGCACTGAATTAACATTTGATGGTCACTTTTGCCACTGAACACACTTTGTGGATTTAGTGTTATTTCATCTATGTTATGCATCATGCCTATAAAAGCCTTATAACAAATTTTTGTTAAGTACTGGAATAATTTATTAATTTTTTATGTTTTATTTAAATAAGACAATACAAAACCGTTGTTCTATAGGACTATTTAGCATCCATGAACAAAATATAGCCTACATATTTGCTACTGAACAAGTTTTTCATCAAACCAAACATTTTTTTTTAATCATATTCAACATAATATTTCTTTGATTTTCATAGCTACTCTATCAAGGAATAAAGAGTTAATGGTTTATCTGTATCTTATGCACTATTTATGATTAATAAACTTCAGAAAATGTATTTTTAACAAATAAAATGATATTCTAAAATAATAGTATTAATAAAAAAGCGGTACTTAAAAATACCAAGATACAAACTCAAGTTTGATGAAAATTCAGCTCAAACAACAGTGCAAGAAAAAACAGTTTGGAAGCAAAAAAATTAATATATTTTTGTAATGGTGTTAAGCAATTGTTTAAATTCCAAATGTTCAGGATTTAAGGGTTAGGGTTAAAGTTTTGGATACGAGACGGACTAGCAGTAGCCTATATATTTCATACTGATCTTAAGGCAAACAGAGCAATTGTGTGTTCAGCACACCCCTTTTAAACAACATTTACCTTTCTAATAAATCTATAAGAAAAACTAGATGTCTTCAAGAGCAGCAAATAATAAATTAGTACTAGTCCAGGTGTAAATGTGAATAAAGCTTTTAGTCCCTACTCTCCGGTCTGCTTAATATATTTAATGTGCTGTTATGCAAGGAATGGCTTCCACTCCCTAAATGGAATTTTTTTAAGCTATATAAGCATGATAATAATGTAAGTTTACCCCATTGAAAAAGTTTGTATGCAGACATGGGCCATGATTAACAACATGAATAATAGTAAAGAACCTACCCTTAGAGTAGAAGTGTTGGTCAGTCCGCCTTTATCCGAGACCTTCAGACCCACTGTGAAAAACCCAGACATCTGGGTTTTAAAGTACATATTGGTTTTGATGGAGCCATTGCTAAAAAGCTTGAATGGCTCAGTGATTCCGAGTTCAGTCAGCTCCTTGAGCAAAGCGTCAGGGTGAGCAACAAAGTCTGACGTGGCGTTGAAGTAATCCACGCCCCAGCGCTCTGAATCTTTATCTGTCACCACATCCTGGGATTAATTATCAGACATAAATATATAAATAGCAGAATATATAAAAAGTGGAATACTTCGAAGGCTTTTAAAATGTGCAAAATTTTAGAACTCAAGACTCCATTTTCAACCTATATAAAACTCACAAAGAATGTAAAAGTTTCCTCATAAGACCTGAGTTAAGAAATTTCTGAGTACAATTAGTTTGATTTATTTACTTATAAGTCCCAAGAAAATGAAATTTTTTTAAAGGCATTAAAATCTTCGGCTCTACAGACAAAATTGTTTAAGAGGATGAGGAGAATCTGGTTTCATAAAAGATTTGCTGCAATTTGATCAAATTTCTTGACATTTTAAGAAATCTATTAAATTTTAAAATGTCAGCAAAATGTCAGGCTTGATGGGCTTAACAAACAATTTAAAGTCCCTTTCAGATCAATTTGATTAAAAAGGCTTGTGAAACAGCATTCCCACATGGATGTGTGGCCAGCACAATGCCTTACTTATCCCCAACTACTGTCAGGTAACCTTCAGAACTGGGTAGACTCAACACCTGGGAAGAAATTCTAGCCTTCACTAAGATTCAAATTCTGTACCATCTGTTTGACAGCTGAGCACACTGCTGCTAGGATACTGTGCCTCATTAACACACAATGACTTCATTTTAACAATACATTTTACAATTAGGAGTACAGTTTTACATATGTGATGCAACCCCACGAACCGGTGCGGAAGTCGGTAAAACTGATTTTTCAATAAATGCAAAATAATGAGTAAAATGAGTCCTATGCCATTTTTAAGGTTATTATTGATTTGTAATGTTGTATGCCTTAACTTATAGCTGTGAAATTTTCAAAAAAAAATTATTTATGCAAGTTTTAAAAAAAAAATGTTTTTATGCAGCTTTTGAATAAAATCAAACAAAATATCTTCTAAAGATAAAATTGTTTTTAAGTCAACTAAATATTATTTAAAATCTTTAAACATTTAAAAGCTTTTGTACTGACTCATTATGAAAGTATTTGCCTAATTTCATTACGATTGGTTAATATTTGTTCATCCTGGTAATATTTAATTATCTGTTACAATGCTAAACTGTTAAAAATCGGTACTGTTTTATTTTTCATTTTTCTCCAAAATGACTTTTTTTTACCTTTACTTATATAATTTTGAATAACTTTTGAACTATTTAATCGATTTTAGAAATGTTTTCTTCACTGTATAGATAAATGAATGAGCTTTTATTAAACAGCTTAAACTAAATATCTCATTTTGCCAACTTCAGTACCATTCTGTGGGGTTGCATCACATATACACATGTTGAAATTACTTAAGCTCAATATCATATAAAGCCTAATTGTGAAATAAGAAACTCTTGATTTGCTATAGATATCAACAATAATGCTTGATGTCTTCATTACATACCTTCAGCTCCATTATAAATTTACCAAACTGTGTCACCCGTGTGATACCCAAAGTCAAATCTTGACTTTTAAACTCTGGGTAGTTGTCATTAACATCTTGTACCTTAAAGTCATCACAAAATTGTACATACTTTATTGTAAGGTTTTAAACTCTGGGTAGTTGTCATTAACATCTTGTACCTTAAAGTCATCACAAAATTGTACATACTTTATTGTAAGGTCTATCATTCACATCAGGAATGTTTACCTAATATGTTTTTTTATTGTCATTTTTCTTCTAATCTTTCATATTTTTTTTTTCTAATTTCTGAAATTATTTCCCTTTTTATGTACACTAAGGGCAAGGGCTAGTGTGATGACTGGATGATGTCCCTTGCTATCTTTTGTCTCCTTAGCCTTTCAGTGTATATATATATATATATATATATATATATATATATATATATATATATATATATATATGTCATATGTATACTTGGTATGCATATATATTATAAGCTAATTGCAGTCTGGTTTTCAAATGAAGGAAAAAAATGATGTATGAGTATCACACAGTGGCAGACAGAAGTTAACTGATAGAAAATACAAGTTACAGAAAGAAGATAGAACTTAAAGTAGACAAACATATTATTAATTGATGTTCTTTTATTAAAGTAGGCTTACTGTTGTTGTTCTATTGTTTGTTTGGAGATGGGAGGAAGGAATACAAGAAATTAAATAATTTGCTTATTATATTTATATTTATACTTTAAGTTTGCAATTGCCTATATTTTTGGTTTTAGCAATGTAGGAAATTTAGGTTTTTTAAAACAGTTTTATTTGAATGTATAGTTATAGATATTGTTAGGTTCTAAAAAATATATAAATTGTAGCAAAAACAAATGTATACATTTTGTTATTCATTTAGAGCTATAAATATATATATTCAATATATTTTAATATAATAAAAATGGTTATTTCAATACATTAGACCTATTTATAAAGTAAACAATAAGTGGATAATAGTTTACAGAGTTTGTGACTTTAACAAGTTAGTTTTTTATGTTTATTAATCAAGTTAAGAAACGCAAAAAAAAAAAATTTACTATCTACACTAGATTGTTACTCATTCCTTGAAGTCAAGTCTGAGCATAAGTTGTGATTCTCAGTTTACCTGAGGATGTTACAGCGTCAGGTGACTGGAGGGGAAAGAAGGTACAATATAGGAAAGCACATGCTCCTAGATTACAAGTTGGACTACAGAACAGCATCATCTTGTCAACTTACCTGTACTTCTATCCACAGCTTATCCGTGTTTGTGGGCCTGTACATGGATGGGTAAAGCTGACCGTTTTCAAATGGGAAAATTTTATCAGTCACAACGTCAGTCCTAGTTTTGATTTGTAAAAAAGTTTTTTCTGCTGTTATTATTATAGGCTAACATATAATACATTGAAGATAAAAAAAAATATTACATTTTACATTGAAATGACAAATTTAATAATAATTATTGTAAATATAGCTCGTTGGCAGCAGTGTTGATGATAAGTTATTTCAAGTTAAAATTCTAGGTTGTTTTGGCCTCGGTTTCGATAGACGCTTGGTGCCCTTATAAATGAGGATGGATTTTTTGTTTTAGTAGAGAGAGAGAGAGACTGCTGATAAGTATTGTGGGTTGGTGCCCTAATGAGTTTGAACATTGAAGGTAAAGAGAATACCTTGCTTTTTGGAAGTGCAGTGTTGTTATTGTTAGGATAATTTCCTTGATTTGAATAAAGTGTATATATCTATTACCGGTAAATCTCTCTTTTCTCTAGTAGTCTTTTCACATGGTTTAATAGTTGACTTATTTTTATCATTTTGTCTAGTTATAAGTAGTTATTGGACCTTTATTCATTAGACTAAAGTCATCTTGGGTAGATCCAAGACTGTGCAAACCCAGGACCCACCCCTTCTCTACAAGACCCAACATAAATAAAAACAATAAAAAGAAAATAATTACTATAACAAAATTAAAGAACTGTTGTAATTCATAAACTTACTTGTAACAGTCATCAAGAGCTTGGATAACAATATTTATAAATGGGTTACTTTCCCTGTCCAAGTTTGTATTCAAGCACAACATACCAGTCATGGTGTTGAGTATAAATGTATCCAGAAGAGATGAACCTACACACACAGTTTTTGAATGAAATATTTTTTTGTACCATAAATGAAATAAAATGATACAGCATTTGATTCAAGCTGTGAAGTGTTCCTGAGTGGGTTAAGTTATTTATTTAATTATGTAATTATGAAAGAAACAAAGATATATTATTCATTTAAGGCCATTTATTTATTGTCAAGTAGCTCTCATTCACTTAAGATATGAAAACAACATGTTTGTTTTCTAAATTAACCGGGGTCAATTTTTTACATTACACCATACTATTAAACCAACCCTCCTCGTAGATGTGTGAAATGAAATATGCCCAGTTACCTTAACTTACCCCAACTAAGGTAAAGTGCTCATCACACCAGGGTATATTAAGAGTCACCCTCCAGACTAATGAAAAAATCAGGACGCTTTCCCTAAGATCTAAACCCTAGACATTACTAATGACTATCCAATGTGTTTTGGCTGGACAACAGTATATCATAGTGATACTGAGACAGTTGAAATAAATGTATGAACATTTCTATTGGAAGGGAGGGAGCGGGGGTAGAGATAGAAGTTATTATAGGCTACCATATAAATATTATTTTAAATAAATAAATTTTAAATATATAGCAAGATAGTTTGCATTTGAAAATTATAAGGAAATAGTTAGCATTTGAAAACTATAAAGGCACTTAAAAATAGTTTACATTTTAAACTCAAGCTAGTTAACCTTTTAAATTTTCTGGAGTATATTATTATGCTTACATACCAATCAAGTAATAACAGATGACTGTATAAGTGGAGTTCCAGTCTCTATCCACTGCCAGGCTCACGTTGGTGCAACTTTGCTGATTTTCCACAATGCCGATGATGTGAGGCACCCTGTACCCAACAAACTCTGGCTTGTGGTCGTTCTTGTCAATGACGACTATAACCAAGGTCACAGTTGTGCTGAATGGTGTTGGAACACCCTGATCCTTGGCTTCCACTTTTAGCTGATGTTCAAGATAACAATTTTTATAAATGTCATTGCAATGTTAAAAATACAAAATGACTCAGACAGACAGTTAAAACTTTAATAAAAAGAATCTGAACCTCATAGCGAACTTGCACTTCAGCATTCATTTCATCTTTGGTGGTTATCAACCCTGTTACATCATTCACAACAAATGCTTTGGATCCATCATACTCATTGTTGAGTGGGAGAATGGCAAAACGAATCTCTCCATTAATGCCAATGTCTGCATCAAAGGCCTCAAGTTTAAAAACAGATGAGCCTATTTCTGCATTCTGTAAAAGGAAGTAAATATTTTTACTAGCATTTGAAATTAAGAAATCTTATTTATGTTTATTTAAAACCTGGACAGAAACAAGGCTCATTTCAAGATTTTGTGGCATCCTTGGATTTCAGTGCATCATTTTATAGTTTCCAGCTAGCCTATAGTTTGTATTTCCATTTTAGTTCTTATAGATGCTAATGATTAAATTATCCCTTTCAGATCATATTCATCTATGAGGTAGGCCTAAATGAATCTGCATCAATATGTTTCCATGGCCAGCGCATTGTCATGTCAAGCACAATGCCCAGCTGCTTTAACCTATCCCCCAATTACTGCTATGTACTCATCAGGGCTGAGAAGAATCAGAGAACAAAGCCTAATCTTCACAAGTATTTCTACCCTTCATACACCAAACAAGCATGCTGCTGCTAGGCCATAGTGTGGCATAGTTTCTATGCATGTGCATAATAATGGGCCGAATGTTATTAAATTGAAAATTTATTAACTCAGCAGCATATTAATATATAATATTATTAGAATTTTTTTTTTGTAAGTTTAAAATAAATGTGGCAAGCAAAAATGTATGATTTATTAAAGAAAGAAGACTATTTTTACCAAAAGTGTACAATATTCATATTTGTTAAAAAGTAAGCAGTTCTGAGATCCATACAATATAAATGTGATCCCCTTAAACATGTCAATTTTGAAAGTCAAATACCGTCTATGGGGGCTAGCGCAGGCCCCATTAGTCATTAGGTTTTACCCGCATAGTACCGATTAGGGATTTTCCTATTCCCGTCCTAATGAAATTGCCACAATGACTGCCGTATCGTTTTCTTTTAGGATTTTCTTATTACGGCAGACTTCTGAAATGGCCGAATAGAAACCTAATACCCTAAACCTCATTAGAATGGGTGAATTTAAACGTTAAGTGGCTATGTGTTTTTGAGTTGCGCGTATTGAAATTGAAGTGCTAATAGAGACCAGTTTTATGGCGACTTTGGTTAGAAGATCTAAAAGAATTTTTTCCTTTCTTTTTGTGATGTTACCCATATCATTGAATAGCCCCAGGTCATCCCGTGAAAAAGTGGTAAGAGAAAAAAAAAGTTTTATGGCCGACTCAGTGGGAGTCTAAGAGTGCGAGGTTTCTTTCATGTTTCTTTCTTGTTTCATGATACCCTGTCAATAGTTTATAATAGCTCTAGGCTATATTTGCCGTCTTCATGTTTTTCATTAGATTTAGATCTAGTTATTTGTGTTGTTAGTTTTGAAATACATTAGACTAGTATTGCAACCTAAATAATATAGTAATAAACGATATTGTTGTATCATTAAATGTTTGATGAAATAAACGTATTTAATTATTTTAATTAGTTAAATTGTGTTTTTAAAGTTGTGATAGAAATGTAAAGATAATTATTATTTTTTTTTTATAATTTAAATATAGACTCTAGATCTAGACATTTATAAAAAAATTATTTAGGTAAAAAATTAAATTAATTTCTTTATTAAATTATGAATACCGAGTAAAATGAATAGATCTAGGCCTACATAGATTTTTTTTACTTTCATTACAAAACACGGTATCTTGATTTAAATTTAAACATCTGACAGTCTTCAATTTTTAATTATTTATTTTACTTTTTTAAAAGATTTTATTATATAAGTCATATTATATTGTATAAAATATATTTAAAAAAATGTTCGCGAAGGGTATAGACTAGCCCGGGTATCGAACCCGGAGTCCTTTAAATCGTAGTCCTGATCTCGCCAACATGCATTGGTATAGGTATAACAAGTTATAATTTAAGCTATAGATATAATTTTTGACTTAATAAAACTTGCGTTTATTAGAATGATATTAAATATATGTTTTATTGTTTTTTTCTATTTAATTTTAAATAATTTGATTTTTTTTATTAAGAAAGCATTTTATATGACTTTATATCGAATTTGATGGACTAACTCTGACTAACGCGATTGTACAAATCTCGCTTGACCAATCATTATTCCGGAAGTCGGAATTTTTAAATACCGGTCCAACCGACACAATTTAATCGCATGGACTTCATGGAGTATCATTATGATGGAGATTTAATTCTAGGCTATAAAGTACGATATATAGTATATAGAAGGTGAGTAAATGAAGCCTAATATTAAATATATTATAGGAATTATAGGCCTCTACTACTTCTACGTGTATAATTAATAGATTTTAATTATTAAAACCGCTAATATTTTAATATTCTATTTAACCAGTCACACGTGTTAAATAATAAAGTTAAAGTTAATGAATAATTAATCATTTAAATCATTATATGTCATGTAGGTGTAGGCCTACTTGTTAAATTAAAGATTTAAAAACAACTTTGACTTTTGACTTAAAAATGTTACGTTATTAAAATAAAGGCTAAAAAAATCTTTTTTTTTGTTTTGTATATAATTGCTTAAAGCTTAGTCTAGGACTTAGACACTTAGTTGTTCTATTAAACTCGAATCATTTCAGGAAAATCATTAATTAATAATAATATCATTAAATAATTATTATTATAATAGCCTCAGTAGCCTACTGACTAGACCTAGATAGTGATAGATCTAGATTAGGCTAGGTAATAATAGTAGGTAACCGTAAAGTCAGTAAAGACAAGCCATTTTATAATAATATATTCTAATTAAATTTATAAAAAAGCATCTTTTTTAACAAATTTTTCAGTCTTACGCTCGGTTGGAATATGCTAATATGGTATGGACCAGTATAATGTGAAGTTTCAAGACAACAAACGACCACAAGAAGTCCAGTAAGTCACATTAGCCAACTACTAGACCTACAGTACTACTAGTCTAGGCGTTTATTTTTTAATTTATAGTGAAGCCGGCTGGTCCAGCGGTTAGTTCACCGGACTGTCGACCAAAAACCAACTGACAGGTCGCGGGTTCTATCCCTGTCGCCCTGCAGGAGTTTTGGGCCTAGTGTACGTAATAATCTTCTACCTAGAAGGAACGTCTGTAAACTTATAAGATTTAGATAAGGATTATAGGAATTATAGGCCTAAATATATAATTTACTATTAATATAGGCTAAATGATATTCATTTATTAATCAATACTATGAATAGCCTATGCAATAATTGAAATTGTCAATTTGATAATTATATTTTATGTATATATTATATGCAAACCGTTGCCCTATAGTCTATAGGACATATAACTTTTATAGTATTATAGGCTATTATTATTTATAAATATTACATATCCATAATATTGAACTATGCTATTTGAAATTTGTTGTTAGTTATAATAAATATAGGCCTATACGGTATACGGTTAGACCCTATACTGGCTATTGTTTTATCAAATCTGTAGTTATCGAGTATAAACCTTTTTCTACAAAGCATGTCCATTTCTTTTTATAATAACAATAGAGATGATATAAATATAGGCTTATTTTTGTATTTCTATTTTAAATATTTATAAGGAATTCTTTTTTTTCAGTCTGATGTTATAGAGGGAAGACGAGAGTCAAGATTGTAGTGCTATATTTAATGTATTAGTATTATAATCTTCTATTACACCCTGTTGGCCTATTATAACTACTAGACAACAGTCAGCTGATAGAGATGGCAGATGATGATTTAATTAGTGGGTGAGTAAGTATAACATAAAGTTGATATAGGCCTAGGACATTATAGGCCTATTTGTTAGTTTTAAAGTCTGAACAATAACCTTTTTTACTTGTATATTTATATAGGCATAGGCCTATATTATTATATAATCATTATTATTAATATATATATATATATGTAGCCTATAGTGGCCTACTTAAATTCAGGGTTCTCACATTTTTTCTTTAAAAAAATTCAAGGCTGTTTCCAGACTATTTCAAGGCTATAAGAGCCAAATTCCAGACTGCTGGAACACGTTATTTAAAAAATGGTCACCGCCTCCTCCCCCTAAGTGACCTAAATATTACGTGAATGAGGTATTAATCTAAGGCTCAGTCAGTGGGCGTTTATGGCATATAAAAATGGGATTGGCGTTTTTTGTCTGATTTTCATTTTTATAATAAATTTAGTTATAAATATAGATTTAGATAAATTTCCAGGCTGACAGGCTATTTGTCCAGGCTAAAATGCCAATATTCAAGGTTGTCCAGGCCTTGATTTGTTTTTTTGAAATTCCAGACTTTTCCAGACTTTCCAGACTGTGTGAGAACCCTGTAAATTACATTAAATAAAACTTCCTGGACTTAAGCATAGACTTAGGGGTCAGGGTAATCAGAATAAGCTTATTTCTAAGCTTAATTTCATGACATTCAATACCGGTAGTTTAAATAGCATTTATGAATTTATAGGAATATAGATATAGGTTTTACTATATATAGGTTATATTATTTAATTTGTTAATGCAAGGTTAAGGAAGGAATTCAATTTTATTTTTACTTTTTATTTCTTCTAGAGTCGGATGTTGGAAACTGGTGTACTATTAGTCTATGCTGATATTAAAGGATATAAAATGACATAGCCTAATTAATGGGTGAGTAAATACTATGTAAACTAAATAGGTCTATTTGTTAAGTCTAAAGTCTAAATCATAGTTTTGTATCATAACTTAACTATTGTAAAAAATTTAATAACACATATGGCCAAGTAAGGGTAAAAAGATAATTTTTTGTCAATAACTATGTTGCAAAACACACTAAAATTCATATATAATGTGATGCTATCGCTCAAACCAGTTCAGAGGTTGGTAAAACCAATTTTTCAATAAAAAGCAGACTAATGTGAATGGTCCTAGGTCATTTTTTAGTTTCTTATTGCTTTGTAATGTTATAGCTGTCAAATTTTAAAGCTAATATTATTTTTAGAAATTAATTACTTAAAATGTGTTTTTATGCAGCTTTAGAATAAAATCAAACAAAAGATATAGTTTTAAAGTATTAAAGTCAACTTGTCTATATATTATTTCAATTTTAAACTTCCACCAGCTTGTTTATTGGCTCATTAAAATGCTTTTTCTAAATTTAACGGCAATCGTTTAATATTTATTCATCTTGGAAATATTTAACTACCTGTTACAATGCAAAAAAATTCCAAATCGGTACTGTTTTATTATCATTTGTCTCCAAAAGAACTTACTGTTATCTTAATTTTGAATTACTTTTGAAGTAATCAATCGATTTAGAAATGTTTTCACCACTGTATCGATAAATGAGTTGGCTTTTTGTTTAATTAAAAACCTGATCCTTAATATCTTATTTTGCCTACTGGTACTTGGGTACCAATTCTGTGGGGTTGCAGGACAGACTGTGAGCATTGGTCTTTAAAAACTGCCTATTTTCGATATCAAAATCTTTTATTCATATAAACTGGAGAAAAATGTAATTATCATGTCACAGTCTATGAAAGCCAAAATTGTTCTGTTTATTCTGCAATGGTGAAAACCAGTATTTAAAAGAAATTGCTTGCCAGCAGTTGTTAATTGGATTTCTGTTTATCCTTGCTAACCTTGTAGTGTTTTTTTTTTAAACTTGAAAAACGTTATAATTCAAATTTCATTTTAATTTTCAGATTTTGAAGATGATGTAGGGTGTACTGCAGTGATGGATGGAGATTGATTGTGGGCTATGATTAGTATGAAGTTGGTTAAGGCCTATGCAATTTACTGAACATCCAGGCGATTAGTTATTTGATGAGCCAGTGCTAGGTGTGAAGATTTATGGAAAGCAGTAGACATCGATTAAACAAGATGCATTTACAATAGCCCAAATATCATGTCCACAACAGGCCGGCATCTGACATTTTTATGTATCTTAAGATTTTATGAAATGTGGACTATTGTACAAATGCTTTAACCAAGACCACTTATAGTTGTGATTTTGACTTATACAATTCACAAATAATGCATTTGCTAAGTTGCCTGACAAGACAGGTCCTTCCACAACCATAGTGTACTTTTTTTCACTAATCAGTTGAGCGTGGACAATTCTATGTCTGTATTTAATGGAAGGCTGTGTGCATTGGACAGTATATACACCTAACAAAAATTCTCTACTTGGATATTAAGATGTGGTATCCACCAGATAGTGCTAATAAAGGATTTCCACAGGATTACATATTGGCTGATGAATAGACCATGATACACTGAAAAAACTTTCACTCGTGTGCTTGCCATAGACTTATTTATAGCCGATCTGTTTAATTTTTTCTGTGGGAGTAGTGTTGGATTAATATTCATGTGTAACCACATTTATTCTTTGTATGCAAATGTACCCAGTACCGGTATTCTAAATGATAAATGGCTCATATTTATTAATTATTAAAGTTGTTTTTGAAAATAGTAAATCTATTGATTAAACTTAGTACTCATTGTCAATTGTGGCATTGGGTGGTGAGTGTTATTTTTCTAAAATATTTTCACTTTGAAAAAAAAAAAGTTATCTTTATAATTTAAAGTGAAATATATCATGTACTATACATTTTTCTGAAAAGTTTTTTTTTTTTTGACTTACCTGATCTGATTATAATATAATTGAATTTTAAGTATATAGCATTATAATGAATGTGTTTTTTTTTTTGGTAAACATTCAATTTAATTGTGTGTAGAGCTTACTTCAAGCAATTTATAATCATGAATATTTTTTTTTTTTTATAAATGTCTTATATTCCTTAACCATTCCTGTAGGCCTATTATTTTTTTACACAATATCACAATAGTTGTGTCAAAGTTGAATTAATTTTGTTTAATAATAGTAATAGTTTTAACGGTAATCATTACATAATATTTTAATGAATGTAGACCCTCTTTTTTTGGTTAACCGTAAGTGTCTGGATTGTCTATAATATTCAAATGTATTCAACTGTATATTTTTTTTTAAAGAAATATCTTATGTTCCATTTCCATTACTGTGCTTTTTACAATATCACAATTGGTTCAAAATGTTATTTATTATTATTATGATATGCCTATAGGAGAAGTATAATTAAAGATGATACTTTATTGCATTATTTAATGTTTTGTGAAAAAGACTTGAGTTAGCATACTAAAATAATATAAGTGTGTGTGTATAGTATAAAAAAAAATTACAGCCCTAAAATATCTTGTGTTCCATTTGAATCCATTGCTGTGCATGTTAATGTTTTTTTTCCTCAATATATTACATGTTTTTGTGTTAAAGATATTTTGAGTCCTATTTTTAAATAAATAAAGCAATTTTAGTTGTAGGCCTATTGTGTAAAATTTATCTTCATTGTTGTAGGCCTAGCAAGAGTGTTAAATTGATTAATTATTGGAATACATTATCAGTCTGCCCATTATTCAGGGTTAAATAATATTGTCCCATTAATCTTCCATTTTGCACTAATGCTATTTTATTGTTAGACAATAACATTTTTTTCTCCACAAAATTTGTAAAAACTGGTATTTTGAATGTATACCTATATTTTAAAATAGCTTAACCTACTTGGCTTGCAAAGGCCTACATATTGTTTTTTATTTTCATTGCACAATGTTTACTTATAATGTCTGTTTACATAGTGCTATATTTTATCAATATATATTTCTATGTAGGCTTGTAGTAATGATGTAGGCCTATATATATTTTCCCATAAATATATTTTTTTCCCATTACTCTGGTGCATGGCTATTGTTAAATTAATAAATTAAGTTGTATATCAATTAAAAATAAAATATTTTATCTATATTATATCATATTTATTGTTAAGGCATATCTATATATTATGACCAACTATTTTGTACTATTACACTAACTTTTATTTTATGTAGTTCTGTAAAAAAAAATGTTATTAACTTCAATACTCTACCATTTCCATGTTTTTGCACTTTATTTAATGTCGCCGTTTTGCTTTATTGATTGAATATATACTTTTTATTGTATGTTGAACAAAAAATATTTTGAATACAAATATAATAAAATATAAACGAAATCACTTTCTTTGTTTTGTTTTACTTGTTTTTACTATATGCGTTTATATAATAATTGTTTTTGTATATTGTATTATAATTACGAAAAAGTGGGTAAATAAAGGTAAAATCCGAATCCACCCAATGTTGGTTTGATAAGGACTAAATATACGGGTCAATGAAGGCAAAAACCGCATTGCGCTGGTAATAAACTACCGTCATTGGCCCGATATGGAAACGAAATGAAAAGCCGGAGAAGGGAGGGGGATATCCATTAGGCCCCAATGCCGGCAAACCCTAATCGCGCCTGCATGTCTAATGCCCGCATTGGCCCATAATCGACCCAGGTATCAGCGCGGGTATCGACGCCAAAATGGCGGCCATTTTGGCCTACTAAGGCCTCCTAGCATAGCGATATCGCTTTTCATTGGGGCGCCATGCGGGCAACTGCTGGCAACCTAATAGGTACGTATTAGGGCAAGGGGGGAAAACTCTAATTGATTCCGAATGGGGCCAATGCCGGCATGTTTAAGGGGATAAGTCATAAATGGCTTAAGTATTTACCTCCTGAACATAAGTCACTGCATTATTCACACTGGGCTTAGTGAACTGCGGCATATGGTCATTCACATCCACTATTTCTATGACAACTTTCCTGGTGGCATTAAACTTCTGGGCCCTGTTGGTTGCCATTACAGTCACATAGTAGTAGCCAGCAATGCCGTGAATGTCTGTGGCAGGGGTCACAACGCCGGAGTTTTCATTAATTTTGAACAGTCTCTGCCCCGAGCTGAGGGTTGCATTGGTATCAGCTGTGAGGGAGTATCTGCAAACAGAAACAGAAAAAAAGTTGCATGACAGTGGCACTGATGCAGAATTGCAAAAATCGGCAACACTATGTTTTTAAATGAAAATAATTTCACTCAGCCTTGTTAACTTGAGTAGACTGAAATCTGAGTAAATTCATAATGACATTAATTCACAAAATGTTAAGACGTTTGTAAAACACATGTATGCTTTTTTTCTCCATTGCTTTAATAATAATAATAATAATAATAACGGTGCTTATATAGCGCATATCCCGTTGGTGACAGTTCTATGCGCAGACGACAGTTACAGAATACAGACAGACAACGAAATATGTAGTAATACGCTAATTCTGCTGACGAAATAGGTGAGTCTTCAGCCGGCTCCTGAAGGTGTCATAGCTAGGGCTCTGGCGAAGCTGTAGTGGGAGGTGATTCCAAGCGGACGGTCCTGCGTAGGAAAATGAACGTTCGGCAGCGGACACTAGCCTCACACGAGGGATCCGCAGAGTAAGCGCGTCAGATGCCGAACGAAGTGGGCGGGACTGGGTGTAGAGCTCCATACAAGAGCGAAGATAATCCGGGGCGCAGTTATTCAGGCACCTATAACAGAGGGAAGCCAGCTTATATGAGATCCGGTTGTTGATGGGTAGCCAGTGCAGAGATCGGAGCAGAGGATTGATATCATTTGACTTCTTCTTCTTGAGAACTAGTCGGGCTGCGCAGTTCTGGATACGTTGGAGTCCTTGAAGGGAGGAGGCCGAGAGACCAGCCAAAAGCGAATTACAATAGTCCAAGCGGGAAAATAGGAGAGAGATGATGAGCTTAACACAAGCTTCCTTGGTGAGATAACGACGGATGGCGGCAATACGACGCAGATGGAAGAAGCAGATTTTGGTGAGGAAGGAGATGTGGGTTTGCATGGACAGCGTGGAGTCCAGATAGTCGGGGAGAAAGGCACAGTTGCATCAGCCAGCTGAAGATCGGACGCAGTGAGGGACACGACCCTCTGTCTCGTACCGACGATAAGAGCTTCAGTCTTCTCACTGTTAAGCTTCAACTTGTTTTCCGTCATCCAGCTCTGGATGTCCATGAAACAGATGGAGATGGAAGCAAGGAGCCTGTCGAAGTCCTCAGGCTCTGCACTGTTATACAGCTGGGTGTCATCGGCGAAAGAATGATACTTGAGGTTGTGGCGTTCGATGACAAAGGATAGGGGTTGAGTGTAAAGGGTGAAAAGAAGTGGACCAAGGACAGACCCCTGCGGCAAACCATAGCAGACGTGAACAGGCTGGGAGAATATGGACTCAATCATAACGGTCTGGGAGCGATTCTGAAGATAGTTCATGAACCAGGAGAGGGCGATGTCAAGAATGCCAAATGTAGACCTGAGGCGATCAATTAGTCGGTGGTGGTCAATCGTATCGAAGGCAGCAGACAAATCAAGCTGCACAAGGGCAGAGACGAGACCTCTTTCTGAGGCGTTTAGGAGGTCAGTGGTGATCCGCAGAAGCGCTGTCTCAGTGCTGTGATGGTGGCGATACGCAGACTGGTGCGCGGGCATCAGCGAATGTAGAGACAGATGGGCATTTAACTGCTCAAGGACAACACGCTCCAGGATCTTGGAAAGGAAGGGTAGGTTGGATACTGGGCGGTAGTTCTTGCACTCATTTACATCGAGTCCGGGCTTCTTTAAGAGTGGGCGGACAATTGCGGATTTGAAGCAGTCCAGGACCACGCCCGTGGATAGAGAGGTGTTAATAATATCTGTGATGAACGGCAGAAGCTTGTCCAAGCACTTGGCAAACAGGAAGCCGGGCATAGGGTCAAGCTCACAGGTCTTGATGGGGGTCCTTGTGATGATGCGCTTGACAAGGTCAATGGTTACAGGAAGGAAGCAGGTGAGAGGGGAGCCCGAGAAAGTAGGAGAGGGTGGAGATGGGCTGTAGACATCCTGATCCAGGGAACAGCGCAGAGTCGCAATCTTTTGCTGAAAGTACTGTGAGAAGTGATCAGGGAGGTCGTTGAGTGGGCGGGTGGTGGGGAGGGGCGTTGAGGTAGAAGAGCCAAGAAGGGAGGACAAGATTAAGTGAAGCTCCCCGGGTGACGAGGCATGCTTGATGCGGTCGTGGAAATGCAGGACCTTGGCAGCGGTGATGGCTTCTTTGACGAGTAGTCGCTTTTCCCTGAAGATCTGGCGGTGGACCTCGAGGCCAGAGAGGCGCCACGCTCGCTCCTCGCGTCGTCGTTCTTGCTTGGCAGATTTGACGTCATCAGAAAACCAAGGAGCTGGCGGTCGCTCCGAGACGGCACACAAAGATGGCGGGGCGTGCCTGTCAAGAAGTTGACGTAGAGTCAAGTTCAAGAAGGGGGCCGGGTCTGAAGAGGGGTCACGCAGAGCGAGAAGCGATGCAGCCTCCACACCGAAGGCAACAGTGTCTATAGCTCGCAGCTTGCGGCGAGTGACCATCTTGCGCTTCCTGGCCGGCCTGGTGATGTTGACGATGAAGCTGACAGCAGAGTGGTCAGACACCAGTTGGTCGCAGGCGACGAGGCAGGAGACCAGGTTGTCAGATGGTCTGGTGACGATCGTCCAGAATGTGCCCGTGGTCGTGGGTGGGGAATGGGACGACCTGGTCGAGACTGTAGCTGTCCAGTAGCGCACGGGCCCGCTTGGTGTTGGCATTAGAGGGGCAGTCCCAGTGGATATTGAAGTCGCTCAGAACGATAGCACTATGTGAGGTCACATTGTAATTGTCGAGTGCCAGTGCGAACTCGTCGAAAAAAGTTGCTTCACTTAGCCTGTTCCTGGCATTTGGGGGAGGGCGATATATACAAAGGAAGGTTACGGTGGTGGTAGTGGCCACTGTCATTTCCACGGCCTCGAAGGTGGTGTGGGGAAAGGGGAGGGTGTCGGAGAAAGAAGAGACAGCATGCACCAGCCGGGCGGGGAATGAAGAGGCAGCATGCAGGTGTCGTTTGTATATAACTGCAATACCTCCACCCGCACCAGCCGGGCGGGGAAAGGAAGCAGTAAGGTAACCAACCGGAGTAAGTTCTTGAATCTTGTGGTCATCCCCGGGCCGTAGCCATGTCTCTGTGATAAATAGTATGTCAATATTATTCTCAACGATGTAGTCGGAAATTACGTCAGCCTTCCCGACAGGGTTGACCGATTGAGAATTTAGCAGACAAACGCCCAGTTTCTTGTTTGTAGCTTTTCGGGGATGTGCGAATGTAGTGGGCGCAGATTGAAAAGAATCGAACACACCCGCAACAGGCGCAGCGAAGAGAGGTTTGTTAGACAGGCCATGCCAAATGCGATGTAGACGCCCAGCTCTGGTCCCGCGTTTCGTTGGTGGTCGACGCCCAACGCCGAGACAACCAATAATTTTAAAAACTTTGGTATCAACACGAGTATGGCGCTCCAAGCATGTTTGTCCAATGTAACGCAGAAAGTTTTGATTCATTTTAAAACAATTAAGAAGTTCAGAATTAGCAACTAAACACAACATACATTTCTGCCTGCAGGCGCAACACAGGACGAAATGCTAGGCTTGCAGAGAAGGACAGTCTCATATTATAAATACAATCAATTTGGCGGCATACCATAAGTGACATCATAATCAAGATGGCCGCGATATTTGTCTTCAAGATGCACAATTTTGATTAATTGCGAGTTAACATACACTTACTTCCAGTGAAACCAGTTGAAATATTTGAAATAAAAGATAGTTACTAGTAAATAAATGTAATAATGAACGAAGATCATAATTATTAGAG
Organism: Anisus vortex; assembly: GCA_949126835.1. Classification (NCBI taxonomy): domain Eukaryota; kingdom Metazoa; phylum Mollusca; class Gastropoda; family Planorbidae; genus Anisus; species Anisus vortex. Next base: position 41,020,287 of record OX421494.1, on the reverse strand, counting down.
CAATCATCGTCAAATTTCAACACCGGAAAGTAAGACACATCCTCCATCCGCTATTTTCTAGCTAATATAGGCTTTTTATTCAGCCAAGTTTACTTTTAATCAAGTCTGCCATGTTACTTGGACTATTTGAATAGATTAATAAGGAATTATCTTTTTCTTATTTAATCAAGCTTAGCCTTACATCAAGCTCATTATCTGCCCACTGATGAACCCAACTGGTACTTTACTAATTATTTTCTTTTTGAAAGGCATCCAGGCATAGAGTAAGTTGCCTGAACAAACCAGGAAAATAAACAGCTTAAAATCCTAATCAAAATGCAAGTCCAAGCAAAATTCAAATTTTTCAAAGAAAAATTGTATCATATAACTATGTTTTAAAATGCTTATACCAGAGCTCCCAACCTTTTCTTTGTCCATAACCCAAAATTTAATTACATCTAAAACCCATCATTGCTAGAAGTTGTTCATATGTACCCAACATTGTAAGCCATTGAGATTGAGGCAATATACACATTTTTTTTAAAAGTACGTACAGTACTCTCCCATTGTCGCTTGTCTTATCATCAGCATCTTCAGCCAACAAAGTTACAACCACTGTGGCTAAATCTGCATTCTCTGTTATGGAAGGTCTGGCTGGGTTGATGGAGGAGAAAATGGGTGGGTTGTCATCCACATCCAAAATGTTAAAGGTGATTAGCCCGGTGCGTGTGCTCTTCCTGTCCTCAGAAATAGATTTAAAATCGGATGCAACTATTTCAAGCTTGTAAAAGGATTTTGTTTCTCGGTCAAGAGGTTTTGCCACAGTAAGCTCCCCCTGTAAGACATTAAAATAAAAACAACAAATGATGTTAAAAATTATATTTCATTTTAAAGCAATGATAAATGTATAGGTCGATGTCTTTAAAGTAATAAGTAAGTAGCATTCCCTTTACCAGATATTTTGGTATTTAGTTCTATACCCTTGAGTCTCAAAGCTGGTGAAATGTGTAAACCACTGGTTCCTGGAGTCAGACTGTGGGCTATTGCAGGAGACTGCAGTTGCCCTATGCCTCCACCCCCATCTCTGTGGGTGACAGAGTGAGAAGTGGTAGCCACACTGCGGGCCGGGAGCTAAAATTACTTGTCCTGGGGTGGCCGTACCCCACAACAAGCTCTGGTGCCCCCAGATATGGGGCATGGTGCAACTTTAGGAAGGGTATACAGTCATTGTCCTTTATATCTGGGTTCAAATGTGGCCTTGAGGGAATACATTAACTTTGGACAGGGGAGTCCCTGGGTCAGACAAAATTAGCTCAGGCTCTCGCACCTCCAAACTATATTACAGGAATACGAGGCAGGCCCAGAAGACTATAGAGATCTAACAGATGTAATTATGTGGACAAGTGGACCTAACATGCAACCACCCTATAGATGGTTCACATGAGGGCTAGCCTCAGAATGGAGATTTTAGTTAAGATGACATACTCAACCCTTGCATGCATTTATGCACAGCCTGCTACCACTTATCAAAACCTGGCTCTAAGGGAGCAAACTCAGTTGGGGTTGGAAATTGCATCAAACTAGCAATTAATTGGTGTCTCATAGGCATTGACTTTGCAGGACTCAAAAAAGAAAGAAATGAAAGAATGGCCAAATGAAAAAACAATTTCATGCTCACAGTTTTTTCAGCAATCAAGAAGCTTCCATCATTGTCCTCTCCATCAAGAGTAAAAAACACAGTACCAGCATCCCCAATGTCCTGGTCAGTGGCTACAAATTTGGCCACTGAGAAGCCAACTGTTTCATTTTCTAGAACTCCGTAGGTCATATTGTAAGCCTGAAATACTGGAGCGTTGTCATTGGCATCCAGTACAGTGACAGTAACTGTGGCTGTTGATGAAAGCTGAGGCACTCCGCTGTCCCTGGCAATGATTTCAAATCTTTCTGAATCGCTCTTTTCTCTGTCCAGTTTTGCTTTGAGCTGTACAGTACCTATATAAAATGTGTGTGATACAAGATATAAGCACATTAAAATTTTGTGTAGTGTTTCACTTATTAGGCAAAAAGATGTTTAAATCAAGAAGGAATATAAACTGAACATAATATTATATCATTATTTATTAAAAATTGTTAAATAAAGCAACTTTATTTTTTCTCCATCAGACTAGAAGAATTTATTTTATCAGTAATTGAAAATACTAAAATATGTGCACATCCTGTTTTACTACTCATTTATATTTTTAATTGAACAAAAAAATTAAGATCAATAGAGAATTTAAGAAAATGACAATCTGATTTTAAAATGTAGAAAAAATATTTTGTGAAAAAAAAATTCTGAATTGATTAGTAAAGCTTTCAATAAATGGAACTTAATTGGAATGCTTAAAAAAAAGTTTCTAAAAGTAAAGCCAAAATAAAATATTTCTTTTTAAAACAATACAAAAGCATAGTTTCTTCTAAACACTCACCATCACTACTGACAGCAAATGCATCCACACTGGCATACCCAATGCTAAAGGTAACTGCCTGGCCATCATCGGCATCAGTGGCTGAGACCTGCAGCACCAAAGCCATGATGTTCTCCATTTCGCTGACTCTGACGTTGTAAGTGGGAGAGGGGACAAACTTTGGCGGGTTGTCATTGTAGTCCAGCAATGTGATGCTCAGGATGGCTGTCATGTACAGAGAGAAACACATACTGTTTATTTATTTATTAAATTTTTGTAAATAAAAAATACTCTTGCAAAAGTTTAACGGCAGTTGCCTCTTAAAAATCAACTCTAACTCCTGGAGATGGAAGTGTTGCATGCAAGAGTTATCTTACAGCGGTGGGCGGCTAAACTGAAGGTCTTAAGTTCAAACTGAATTTTTTAACAGGAACTGGAGGGTGTCCCCAGGTCTACCCAGCTCTGATGGCTACCTAAGGCTAGTAGGGTAAAAAGAAAGAAGGCTTGGCAATGTGCTGTCCACAGAATCCCTTTGGTTGTTGTGGCCACAGAAACTTGTGAACACTGCTTCACTATAGATCAACATGGTGTGAAATGGATACTTTACATTTTTTTAAAGATTTAGTTCATTTAGTGGTGTACTACAGGATGAGGAACTGAATTGAAACCCTTCTATATTCAAAACATAAACACCATTAAGGAAGTCTTGTCTTATACAGATGTTTTGTCTAGAAGAAGAACAGTATTATGTCCATTGCCCAGATCTTGTGACAGTGTGAGCAGAAACCTCATTTCCAACCAGCCATCACAGTAATAGCCAATGGATTAATATATTGCAAATCAGCAAGGATTAAGCACTTTCCTGTGTTCTAATTGAATATGTTCTTTTCTGATATTTACTGTTGTGAACTGAAATTTACAACACAATTTCCTTAATGCTCCTGTTTAACTCTGCTTCACCTGATGTAAATGGAACTTTCTAGTAACAAAATCAACAGACATAGAATTTCATATTGACTTTATAAGCTTTAAATTACACGATTTCTTTGACAAAACCAGGTACCCATCAAAGCTGGTTGGGAGAGGGAAGGGATGGAGGTTTCCATATCCAAGAAAATATTAACCAAACTTCAACCCCAGCAGCTAGATTACCAGGTGCCTTAGTTTGAAAGGAATTCACAAGGTGCAATATGAGCCTTAAGAAACAAATTGTAGGCCTACCTATGGCTGTTTGCCTCCCAGTTTGTGAAAATATGTCCTCTGCCAGGATTTTTAAAACAACTCTAACTGCCATTTCTCTGTCCAAGGTACTGTTGACATAAACTTGGCCAGTGGTTGAATTGATTCCAAAGTAATACTGTGTGGACAAGTTGACAATATTTTCTTCTCTTTATTTACATCAGTTCTATTAATTAATGTACCGTACTTAATGTGCCTCTATACATCTTATTCAAGATCATGCTGATAAGCTTATTCTTACTATTTTTTAAAGTTGACAATTTAAAATTACTGCTTTTTTAAGTTACCTACAGCTGACATTACATTTGATCATACAGTTCCAGCCAACAGAGCAGAAAATGAGCTAATAAGGTAGTAAGCAGTAATTCTTTATATTTTCTTCATTCATGTTTTGTATTTTTAGTCTGTTACTTCAATTAGATGACATTCAAATTTCATAGCTGTTGTCTTTTTATTTTTTTCATGTGTTTGCAGTAGGAATTCCGTTTTTGTATAATTTTTTAGACCTATATTTTGATTAATTGCTTATATTTTATAAATGTTTTATGTACAATTCTGCAAAAGGAATATATATTAAGAAAACAAATAACTGTGACTCACTTTGACTCCGGTGCTGGTGACATTAATACTTTCTTCCAAACTATTCTTGCTGTAAGCCACTATTTCACTGATGCTGTACACCAGGCTGCTATTCAGATCTGGGTCCACAGCGCTGTATAGGTAGATCGGGGTTGACACCTGCACATTCTCAATCATTTCCACATTTCTTGATGTGTAGGGAAACACAGGAGCCTCATCATTGACATCTGTCAAGTTAATCTGTGGAAGCATTTAGACTAGAGAATCAAATTTTTTCACATAGCAAATTGTTTAGTATTTAAATCTATGAATTAGGAGTAACCAAAGTTTGCAAGGGGATCAATTTTTAAAATGTTATTGTTCAAGGTAGCCTACATCTGTCATATTAATTAGAAAATTAAATTAATCAAATTTAACAAAATTTACTTATTTTAACCTTTGTTGTTCAATTTAAAATAATTTTTCATATTAAAAATGAATTGTTAGTATTTAATATTTTTTCTGTTTATATTAAACATAAACTGTCATATTTAAAAAAAAAAAGCATTTTGAATATATTGAATTTAAATTATCTTCTTTTTTTCAGAGCGACAGAAGTCAGGAGTTTTTTGGGGACAAATAATTATTTTGAGACAAAGAAATGAACATTAGTATAAAAATGTACCTTCAGAATACAAAGACCAACCAAAGGGGGAGTTCCCCGGTCTATGGCAGAAATATTCAGCACATAATCTTTTTTAGCCTCTCTGTCGAGCACCGCTCCACTTTCCACCTCCACTGTCCCTGTTTGGAAGTTGATTCTAAACTTATCCAATGCACCACTCTCGATGCGATAGATGAATTCATTGTTAGGGCTTGTACCATCCAAATCTGAAGCATTTACCATGATGACTAAAAAACCTATAAAAAGAATGAAGTAATTTTCCTTATATTATTGAACTGTTAATTCAAGTTTATAACACAGCAATGATAAGCAAAATACAAAATGTTAAACAAATAAAAATATATTAATATATTAACATTAAAATGACTAAGTCAACAAAAGTTATCCTTTGTCCAGACTAGCATTAGACTAGCATTAGACTTAGAATGGGTTTCCTAAATTAGTAAGGAAAACCAATAATAGAACATCATTTTAAATCCTTAACTACAGTCAAATCACAGGTAAGCGCAGGATGTAATAATCTTACTTTTAGAAGAAATGTAACTAAAACAGAAAATAAGATAAAATATTTTGGTAAAATGTTGAACAAGAAGCAGCACATTTACCCTCAGGTGAGTTTTCAGCTATTGATGCAAAATATTCACGTTTAGAAAAAACAGGTGCATAATCATTCACATCCTACAAGGAAAACAATAGACTTCATTTTATAAAAGGGAACTAAATCATTCCATTTTCTACAAACATAAAGTATTTTTATAAAAGTCTTAAAATGTATAATGAAATGTACTTATGCTAACATGAGAGTTTATTGTATTATTCATCAATTGTAAAGTAAGGTTGATTTTATTCTCAAAGATTACTGCTTTTAAATATAATGTCTCTAAAATAAAAAGGGACAAGCCTTCTGGTTCTTAAGTCCAGGGTATAATGTGCCGCCCTACAGCATGGCCTATTTGCATAAGGCTTAGCCAATCTGGCATGCCGCATAGCTTAGGGAATAGAGTATGGTCTCTGCAGTCACATGCACTACACCTTTTCCTCTGCAGAATTCCCCTGGGATCATTAATGTGGCAGCATTGCTGCCTGGTAGCACAAACATACCAGACTATGGACCTGGTCACCTTTAAATAGATAGTGTATAACATTTAACTATTGTAAACTCATTGGGCATTACTTTAAAATACCATAACTTACATGTATCAGTCTTACTGTTTACTTGAAAAATAAAAATTAAGAAGTACTAGTACTGATTTTAGTCAGATGTTTGGGCTAGGAGCCATCTGCAACAATTACATATTTTTGTCCTTTTACTCTGGATGCTCCTTAATCCAATCACTGCCCCTGTATAGCAGCAATCCTCTCTTTAGTCAAACTACATTATACAATGCTAAAATTAAACAAAATTCTAACTTAAAAATACAACATGATTGAATGAAACTTTCCACAAGACCTGGAGACCTAAAGGTTATTAAAAGTATTAACCACCTACCTCTACAGTAATATTGACAGCAATATGAGAGGACAAGACTGGGTCCCCAGAATCATAGGCTTCTATTGTCAGAGTTACTACACCAGCCAAGATTCTGTCCAGCTTCTCATAGTCTATTGGGCTGGTGACAGTTATGATGCCAGACTTGGAATCAATGGTGAAATTGTTGGTCAGTGTGGCAGGGACACTGACAATTCTGTAGGACACAAGACTATTGTTGGTATTCGGCTCATCCTCATCAACAGCCTGAAAAGTGTTAAATCAAATTGTCAAGTATCCGATTATGGGTCTAATCTAAGCAATTAAAAGTATCTTAACTTGACTAGGATTGAAACTAAAAATCTCAAAATTTATATCAGTTATATCTTACTTATAGGCTACTATATAGGTGATGAAACTGTTGGTTGGTTAGAAAGTAAGAGAATGAAAATAACTGTGTCAGAAAAAAAGTTTTGAAAACCCTGCTATTTATATATACCTCCACTTTTAAAGGCCTTAAAAACTGCATTGATCCCTCTTTTATTGTGCCGTAATAATCATCTCTGGTGAAGGTGGGTTTCTTGTCATTCTTGTCCAGTATGTTAACAGTTATTTCAGCAGGCGTCCGGAGGCCACCTCCATCTTTGGCCTCTACAGTTAAAAAGTACTGACTCATTTCTTCTCTATCTAAATTTCCTGCCACCTTAAATATTCCTGTATTTGGGTCAATTTTAAATCTGAAGAAAAAGAGTCAATATCAATTTTTACAAAATATTTTTTTAAAATTCTAAGTTATTTTTATTTTAATAAATGAATGAAATTTACAAAAAAAAATATCCACAGTGTTTTTCAAAATGTTTTACAACATAATATTGTTATGTACAAATTTGAACACTGACAATCCTGAAATTTTCTTAAATTATTGTGCCCGACTTTTTTTTCTATATAACTAAATTTTATTTTAAATCATAGTAAAAAACATAAGGAACATGCTCTCATTGGATTTGTTTTCTCTATATTTATGTAAATAAATTGGAACACTGAAAGTCATTTATTGAATTGACTTACCTTCCATTGCCACCTCTCAAAGAATATTGAATAACTCTGTATGGACCAGAATCTAAATCTGTAGCCTGTTTGAAAAATTACAGTTTTTACTTATTTACTTCTTTTCATTTAAGAACATTTTTAATCATTGCTTTAAAGCTCTTTTTTTGTGGGGATATAACTAACTAAATAAGATCTAAACAAAAGTTGAATGAGAGATAATATAAAGAACTTTATGACAGCTAAATGAGAGCTGGCAGGAATTCATTGGGGGCTTTATGAAAGCTAAAGTGAAGTTTAATATACTCTCAATGTGAGCTAAAAGGGGGCAGAATATGATCTAAAGAAGAGGTAAATGAGAGTGAAGACAGCTAACTATAAGCTAAATTATAGCAACTTTATAAGCTTTTGAGCTCTAAGCCAACAAATGACTTTCACTTACCACAAATGTTTGGATGGCAGTATCTAGGGGAGTATTTTCATACACATTAAATGTGTAATTAGTCTGAGAGAAAACTGGTGCATTGTCATTCATGTCTTCTATATACACTGTTACAGTTGCAGTGCTGGAACGCTTCTCTTTTGTGTTTACTTCCTTGGCAACAACCTGTGTGAATTTCAAGAATGAAAACATAAGCATTATGTCTTGTTTTTTTCTGAGCCTATTGGGCCATAAAATTAGTAGCCATATTTCTGTTGTAGTATATGTTGCAAGTGCCATGCTCATCACTTTGATGCAAGACCACCAAAGTAAAAAATTGAAGCATCCCTTTCAGATTTATTGTAGTAAGAATTTGACAATTTTGTATTTAGACTTTTGCCATACAATTGCTTCTGCTTCCTGTTTTATTATTATTATTTTATTGTCCTTCCTATCCATCACAAATGAAGATTATTGGTCTTGTACGTGTCATGAAATAAATAATCCCTTACAGTCTCATGGTCCAGTGTATTCTTAAACATTACATAATATAATATTACACATTCTGGGTCCATGGTTACATTCTTATGTCTTATAAGTTTACAGACGTTCCTTCTTGATAGAAGATTATTACGTCCACTAGGCCCAAAACTCCTGCAGGGTGACAGGGATCGATCGGTGGCAGGGATAGAACCTGCGACGTGTCAGTTGGTTTTTGGTTGACAGTCTGGTGAACTAACCACTGGACCAGCCGGCTTCACAGCATACAAAAGACCCAACCTGCTTTACTTTTATTAACTAATGTCATATTATAAATAAGATAGTAATATTGTGATCATTACTGTATAGTTCATTTAGAGTAACTATATTAATAAAATAATCATGAGATAGTGTAATTTGCAAGTCAATAACGCATAAAACTCTATAAATTATTTCATAAAACTCTACAAAGTGCTGTACAAAAAGAAAGCTGAAACTAACCTGAAATATGATGCTGTGTCTTTTTTCAAAGTCTAAGACATCAGAGTTGTTCACACTCAACAGGACAGATGACTCGGAGTAAATTTCTTTTGGAAGAGGTGTGAAGTCAAAATACGGTTTCCCATCAGCCTCTAAAGTCAAAACAAAATGGCTGTTTTCCCCCTGCAGTGATAAAATGGCATTGGGTAAAAGACAACCAACATTTTTTTTAATGTTCACTTTGAAATCAAATGTGTGTTTGGTTCTTCTACTGTATGCATAAACATGGAAAATGAACAAGAAAATAGAAAGCAGGATGGGCGGTTTTGAAAGGAGATGCCTTTGTTGTATTCTCTTCCACTGGGAAGAAAGGTTGACCAACATCGAAATTAGGAGATGCAGCGCAATATTAGCAGCATTTTAAAACTAAGTAAAGCAATAAGATATAGATGGCTTAGTCATGTATTGCAAATGGATGGGGTGAAGGAAAGCTCATGTAGCTCTGCTCCAGGATGACATGGAATGAAGTGAGACAGCTTTCCCGGAACAGAGAAATATAGCAAGGTTTTGTGACTGCCTTACGCTCCACTGGGAGTGAAGAGAATTCAGTGAGAAAGATGTTCACTTAAAATGAAGACTTAGTAAAAGCATCAAAATCTGACATAAAAGCATAATTTTTCTTTTTAAATAAGAATAATAAGCAAATAAAAACACTTTCAAATAAAAAGGCTCAGAAAAATCTTTTTGGAAAGAACAGCTTGGAAATAGTGTACACAGATGTGGGGCAGCCAGTTTTAAAACTGGGCAAAGTATTTGACAGCAAAGGCCCACACAAAACACACAATGCCAAAAGTTTCCCCACACCAGATAAAAAACATTTTATTATTAAATAGATACAAGGCAAGGACTTGATACAATGTAAAATTTGGTGTTGTAATAGAAGAAGACATGTACCCTCTATTCTTTTTTTTTCCAAAGAACTCCCATTATGTAAGTGGACTGACCTGATCAACCCTATTAATTAAGTGGACATTTCTTATCTTATAACTTATTAGTTTTAGATGCTTATTTTATAAAGCATATTATTGTGTATTATGCTTATCTCTGATCAACCCTATTAAATAAGTAGACTGCCCTAAGCAACTTCAAGGAATAAGTGGACTGACCTGATCAACCCTATTAAATAAGTGGACATTTCTTATCTTATAACTTAATAGTTTTAGATGCTTTATTTATACAGCATATTATTATGTATTATGCTCATCTCTGATCAATAAGTGTAAAATAAGTAGACTGCCCTAAGCAATTTCAAGGAATAAGTGGTCTGACCTGATCAATATCAAAGACTCTCATCAAGACACCATCAAGAAAAGCCACTGGAACACCTGAAGGCATGTTCTCGAGAATGGTTGCATTGTATGAGCCCTGGTTGAATGTTGGTGAGTTGTCATTAACATCGCTGACAGTGATGGTAACCAAAGTGGTTGCTGTTGTAGAACCTTTGTTGATCTGTCCTGGTGGAACAACTTCAGAGGCCTACAATCAAAAGGAAAAAATGACAAAGAAATATTTTGTTTGCTTAAAAAACAGAACAAGCATTTGCTAATTACTCAATGTCAGCTATCTATGTCCCCAATTTTGATTTATTCATACTTTTTAAGTGGAGTCTATACTAATGTAGTAATTATATTAATTATTCTAGCAATACAGACATAGCAGATTATTATTAAATCCATACAAAAGTGTAGCCATAATTATTCTAGCCATACAAATGTAGCCATAATTATTCTAGCTTCACAAAAAGACAAAGAGAGACTACCTTAACAACCATGGCATAGACACCTCCAGTATTTCTCATCATTTCTGAGTCTCTGTCCAATGTTGTATTGATTGTAATGATGCCAGTGCTTGGATTTAAATTAAAGTTTTTATAATCCCCTGAAAAGGTAAAGATAAAATACATGATAACAACAAGTCTCTTTACAGTGACAATTTGGAAGTAATTTTGTATTGTTAGAGAAAATATTTCATACTTTTAAATATATTTCAATATGTATTTCCTATTTCTAAAGGGTTATTAGAGAAATTGATGGGGTTGTATTAAATAATTTTAATACGGCTTAATATCAAACTACTTATTTACACTAGCAACTAGATAGAATATAGGAAAATAATCTCAATTTTTCTATAACACTATTTTCTTACTTACCACTGTCAAAGCTGTATGTTATATTATTGGGAATTCCTTTGTCTCCATCTATAGCCAATACTTTTTGTACAGACTTTCCCTATGAAATATAGAATATTTATGTGTTGTTTTTTTTTAAAACTGAGCGCTGGCTAAATAAAGCATTTACAATTGAACTATAAATATGATGTGATTTTATGAAGTAGAAGCCTAGAAGTATAGCTTTCAGACCATATTTGTCCATAGGGCTAGTAAAGCAAAGCTCATCAGTTTCTGTAGCAACTGCATAAAGGAGCTTGTGTGGCCAGCACAAAGCTCATCCAACTTTTCTTTCCAAAACTAAAGTCAGGTACCCATCAGACTCAGGGTTGACTTTAAAACACCCTCACAACCGTTAAGGAGCTTCTTTATAAGATAAGATAACTCTGTTCTTTTAACATGTAGTTTTGTCTGTTTTACTTTCAATGGCTGGTAGGGTAAAGTAAAGTAGTATAGTTAAATTGTCTGAAAAAAATGATAAATATGGTCATTGAATCAGCATTTACCAGTATCCAAGGACATGGCACACTAGGGGATTACCTAGCCAGCACAATGCCCATGCTAATTGGGTAATGTTTTCCTTGATATCTTTCCTGAGTTTTGCTGAATTCAATAAAATGTTTAAAGTGAAAGTGTTTAGTAACTCAGTGAAGACAAAAAACATAAAGGTTTTAGAGACTGACCACTGGGTAGTCTTCATCTATCTGTACACTGTACGGCAAGTTGACAAAAACTGGTGGCGTGTCCTGAACATCGTAGACATACACAACAAACCCTACAGGATCCGCTTTCAGCCCACCTTCATCCTAAAACAAAATTTTTAAGTGCAAGAATTGTCCAGCAAATACCTCTTTTTTTTATACATGCTGCAATGAGCACATTTATAACATAATTGTAAAACAGACAATTTCCTTAACATATTTTTTGCATAGGCTATAGTTTCAGGACAATATGGAATTTTTTTACCGTAATTTGAAATTATCTTTTTAATTATTGCATAGATGCCATTTTTTTCTTTATTTTCTTGCCATCCTGCTCTTACCTCTGCCATGATTTTATACTGGTAATAACTGTGGGTTTCATAATCCAAGGGACGCTTCAGTGTTATGTTACCGTTGTAGCGGTTAATTTCAAAAGTAGTTGAGTAGTCTTCATCAGGAGCCTGGACAATGTGAACAGAACAGTTTAAATGTAGGGTTTGTTATTGTCCCACAACTTTATCACCCCCATTACATCCTTATTATTTCCCCCCCCCCACCTCATGTCATCATCATTGATTTCCATGTCATCTTAATTCCCTCCCCTGTCATCTTTATTACCTCTCATTACCATATCCTCTTTATTATTTTCCTTGTCATCATTATTACCTCCCATAACATCCTTTTTACCTATCATGTCATCTTAATTACCTCCCATGTCATCTTTATTACCCCATGTCATCTTTATTACCTTTCATGTCATCTTTAATACCCCCATGTCATCTTTATTATCTCCCTTGTCATCATTATTACCTTCCATGTATTCTTTATTACCCCCCTTGTCATCTTTATTACCCCAATGTCATACTTATTACCTCCAATGTCATCTTTATAACCTAAATACATCTATATTATCCTGCATAATATACCTTTTTCATTCTCTAACTGCATCTTTATTATTTTTCATTACCTTAACAAATAGTTTTCTGATTACATTGATTCAGTTTAGTATCCTGAAGACGTCTAAACAATCTTTAGGAATTGTGCCCATAACTTATTGTTTAGATCAGGTTTTGCTTTCTTATTTTATATTAATTTTTTCAATGGCCTTTTTCTGACATTGCGCTTTTTTTCATCTTCCCATCAGTACAACTTCATTTCGTATTAACATTAGTACCTATTGGAAATGACTATACAATATTTATTTGACACCAAGAAATCTAAAATATATGTAAGTAAAAGGAGATTACTAGCCCAGACTTTAAAATAATTAGAAAGAGCTGTAATATTGATAACCACATGCCTCAAGAGCCTTTTGATTTAATACAGTTAAACTTATAGATATATTATTTTTTTTTTTTTTATGTTTGCTTACCTGGGAATTAGGCTGAAATTAATTGAGGAAAAGAAAAAACAAGATACAAATTCCATGAAAGACATTAAGCATTTTTAGAAATTTTTTTACAAATACATTCTCTAAAACTTTTTTATTTCATTAACCTTTAAAAAATAATATTTTTCAATTTAGAGTCTTTTAAACAGGTTTCAATAATAGAATAATATAATAAATATACTTTAAAAAATATGTTACTTTTAATTATCATTGGTATTTTTAAAGGAAAAAGAAAATGTAAAAGCTACAATTTAGTCATTATAATTTTCTAAAGGCATATGTTTTTATATAAAAACAAAATAAATCATCATTTAATATTTAAAAGTTTGGAAAGACATAGCCAATCATGCATTAACATCAAAGAATATACAAATGCATTTTAACACATTTTAAAATCTGTTCATTATCAGTAAATTTGACTACGCTTCATTGTGGTTAATGAATTCTATAATATATCAACATAAATATAAATCAAAATATGTTAAAAATATTGCTAATAAAGCCTTACCACCATGGAAAACTGTATATTTCTGCCATTGTCTGGATCTTTAGCATACACACCAAAAAATATCACAGTTTCCAGAGTTGTATCCTGTAAAATATAATTGTAAAGTTGTACTTAAAATTTATTCCTCAGAAAATCTTATAACAAAATTTGGTTCATAAGATTAATTTGTAATTATTTTACAATATTGAAGGCTAAGGCTAACAATGTTAAATATTAAAGCTCATTTACCATTCTTTTTTTTTCAAAATAAATACTACAAGTTAAATTTATTTTTGACTTATAAAAAAAAGGATTTTTATAATTCACTGACTACCAGTTGTCATAAAATTAAATTAATTTTTTTAAGAGATTTCTTTACTGAAAACAAATTTTATTGCTGCTTTTTCTTAATTATGGAAGAGTTTCTTTTCCTACGTAGTAATTGACTCCTTTTAATTAGTTTGTTCTAGTTTTCTTATCTTATACATTACAGACGCTCCTCCTATAAAGAAGATTATTGTGTCCTATGCTCATCCATGGTTCGAGGCTAGTCTTGCATTTTTATTAATGTTTTAAATGATGTTAAGTTACTGGTTTTCCTGGTCTGTTCAGGCAACCCATTCCATGCCCAAATGCCACTCGGGAAAAAAGAGTAGCCTACTTACATGCATTTGTTCTCGCATAAGGGACAAGGAAAGTGTTTTTGTCTTTATGTTTATCTGAGCTTTGCAGCAGGTTGCTATTGGGTTGTATTTCCAAATTAGAGTTTAATGCCTTGTGTATTATTACTACTTTACTCTTTGCCCTTCTGTCCTCTAGTGTTTCTAGGTTTAGTGAGTTGACTAATGGTGTTACTCTTGTTAATTGGGAATATTCACTGGTTATGAACCTTGCAGCTCTTTTTTGGATTTGTTCTAATTTTTTAATGTTTTCTTTAGTTGTTGGGTCCCATACAGATCCTGCATATTCTAGTATAGGCCTAACTAATGTGAGAAAGCAATTTAAGTTTATATTCTTATTACATTTGTAAAAGTTCCTTTTTATGCATCCTAATGTTTTGTTTGAATTTGTAATTACTTCATCATTTATTATTACTCCTAGATACTTAGCATTGCTAGTTTGAGTTAGTTCTTTACCATGAATATAGTAGTTTGTTATTTTTTGTTTCTTTTTCTTGGATACCTTTATTAGTTGGCATTTTTCTGGGTGAAAAGACATACTCCAGTTTGATTGCCATTTTTGTAGTTCATCTAGGTCTTTTTGTAGAAGTTCACTATCTTTTCCTGTCTTTATTATTCTATAAATTATGCAATCATCGGCAAATAATCTTACTTTTGTTCCTTTGTTGATGCAATTTGGTAGATCATTAATATAAATTAGAAATAGTAGGGGCCCTAGACCAGTTCCTTGTAGAACTCCTGAGTTTACTGTTATTAGTGATGACTTAGAGCCATTTATTATCACTGTTTGTTCTCTCCTATAAGAAAGTCCTGAATCCACTGATGTAAGGGACCAGAGATGCCAAAGTATTTAAGTTTTTTTAGAAGACTAGAATGATGAACTTTATCAAATGCTTTTGAAAAATCTAGTAATATACCATCAATTCGGTTGTTATTATCTAATCTTTAAGACAAGTCATCTATTAAGCCTATTAATTGAGTTTCACATGATCTATTTTTCCTGAACCCATGTTGATGTGGGCACAGTGCATTAAGTTTGTCTAGATGATTTACTATACTACTATATATTATATGTTCAAGTAATTTACAAGTTATGCTTATTAGGGAAACAGATCTGTAATTTCCGGGGTCAGATTTATCTCCTTTTTTGAAAAGAGGGGTTACATTGGCTAATTTCCATTCTTTGGGCACATTGCCCAGGTTTAGGGAGGCCTGAAAGAGAATTTTAAAGATTGGAGATATTTCATTAGAGTTTGATGAAACATTTAATATAACAACACTGTATAATAGCAATGACTATGGACAAATGTTGTTAAAAATATAAATTGGTCTATAGTTTACCTCTTTAATTTTGGCTTCATATGGAAGATGAACAAACTGGGGTGCAACATCATTAACATCTGTTATAAAAAGTGTGATCCATATAGGAATCTGAAAATTGGTGGAAAAAACAAGATTTCAACTTCTTTTGAATAAACAAATTTAAACTAAGAATGGCCTACATATACTTTTATTTTTAAGATAATGTATCAATTTTTTGTTTGTATGGAGATGCCCTTGTTTAATACATCTAAACTAGAAATACTTAATAATAAATTACCTCATTTATTTCATCAGACACATAAAAATAAAGCTTTCTTTCATTTGGAGCCTGAGAATAGAAAAATGTAATAATTACTTTTTGAATGCTGCTGAAAATGAGCATAATAGCTGTCAGTGTTATTTGAAATAAAAAATTCTGAATTGAATTATTTTTTTCTAGCAAGTTGGGTAAATTTAATGCTGGAAATGACTTGTGTATGTTGGCTTCATGTTGCATACTGAAAAGTGAATACATTTTTTAGCACATTGGCTAGTGAAAGGTAACTTGGAATAAATTAAGAGGTCAAGGTTTTAAATATTGTGGCCTCTTACCTTTTTAATATATATAATATAAAACTAGCCTCAATATTAAATGAAAAAATATTCCTTTTCAGACCCTGATGGACTATAGAGCTAGTGAAACAGTGTCACCTATTTCATATATATATCTTTACTTTCCCTAACTGATATCAGGAACCATCAGATGCAGATACACCTTCCAGATCCAGATAATATTCAGACCTATGATCTTTATTAAGACACTCTTTCCTTCTTCCACAAGACCACAGTACCCCACACAAGTCTTAAAGTTTGTCAAGCCATGGACCATTATAACCATATAATGTAGAAGATATCAAACTCTGATGCTCTACAGCTCAAACAGCACAGATTTCTTCATTGTCTAACTAAAACAACTTGGATATTAAAAAACAAAACTGAGCATATAACAACACAAAATGTATAACAATCAATAACAAAACCATAGAAGAAAGTTTACATAGTCTCTGTCCAATTCTGATTTCAGTTTGATATCCACAAGCCAAGTGTTGGTTACATTATCCACTAGTCTGGGTGGACTCAAATTAACAAGTTCAGTTGTATCATCAGTGTCAGTATGAAATGACAGTTTCTGGCGTTCTAAGTCAAATGCTGAAATGTTTCCTATTACTGTTCCTATTTTTTAAAAAAATAGACAAATGAACATTTTTATTATTTTTTTAAACAAAATATTATGATATTTGAAGCACCATGTGAAGTACAAATGACATATTTGCCTTTGATTCTGGGGATTAATGGTAATGGAACCTTATACATGTAGACGGATAGTTAAAGGAGCCCTAAATTATAGTTGACCTGCAGGCACTTTTGACACAACCAAGTCATCTCTCATTGGCTGCACCTTTCATTGTTTCAATCTTGTTTTTATTTGGCAAATAGCTGTATATATTTATCAAGTTCAAAAGCCATATATATATATTTTTTTTTTTTTTTAATTTAAATATAGTAAATTCCTTATATACTGTTTCCTATCAATATTTTAAACAGAAAGCTGTGATGATCAAGTCCTCAACGCCCTGGATTGAATTTCAATGTTTAATGCTGTAAAAGATCAATGAAATTGGGTCTCAGACAAGTCGGGTGCAAACATGACCAAGCTCACCAGCTGTATAGATGAAGGCTGGGGTGAGCAAGCACAATGCAATGCAATTTCTGTTTTCTCTATAAATGATGAAGGCCCCTGTGGCTTAAAGGATGTCCACTGATCATAGGTATAAAGGTAATAGAGTATCCCCATCAGGCCAATTCGATCAGTATGGCCTCTGAGGCATACTTGGGAATGTGTGGCCAGAACAACACTAAGACAAGTTAGTCCCAACCAAATGTCAGGTACCCATCAGAGCTGGGTAGACTCAGGAACACCCTCCAGACCTAAGAAAAAATCTTAGCCTTCACAAGGATCTGAACCATGGACCTTCGGTGCTACAGCCCAGTGCCCTGCAGCAACACCACATGCACAGGTACAAACCCTCAGAAAACTGGTGATCTCTGACTGATATGTACAGAACTGAAAGGTCTTGAAAATGAACATTTAAAATCAGAAGCTGTATGAGAATATTCAATGATAAAAATGATCTTGAGAAACAAAAGCAGTCCCATTAAAAGTGTGAATGATATAATTGGATAGAGCTCTGAAATGTAAAAGTATGACAAGATCTTACTACATGGGAATTTCACTATTAGACCTAATTGTAAAACTCAATGAAGAAAAAAATATTACATATATATATATTTACCTATTGCTGTATCCTCTGGGCATATAAGTGTATTTGAAAATGTCCCAAGTTGTGGAGGATTGTTACTGGCAGCTTCAAATGAGAATAGAAAAATCTTTCTTGCATTACTGTACTCAAATTTCTTCATTAAAATTGCATTAATTTTTTTGCACAGAAAGATCATTATATTATATTGGATCATAACAAATAATCTTAACAATATTTAGTAAAACGTAATAAATTGTAAGGATAAACCAGGGAAAAAAATTGTTTTTAGTCTTGTTTTTATTATAAGTTGCTTTAATTAGACATTATTTTGGGTAGTTTAGGCCTATTTTCCTTTCTGCACCTACTAGGTATGGGTCGCTTACTTAATCTTGGAATATGGTTTTTAAAAATAAAAGACTGTTTTTGTTAAATTTAAATAATCTAAATAACTATAATAAAATGATAACAGCATTAATAACAGAAATATGTGTTAAATCATAACCATAATATATTACGCTTTAAACTAAAAGTTATAGGCTTTTATAATAAATATAATATAGAGTTGCCCAAAAGGCAGCACAAAACCCTGTGAAGTGTTTACTGGTGAGAAAAAAAGCAGCAGTCAGCAATGGTGCCCTAATGACCCAATAGGTGGGCTTGGATGAAGGTTATAGAGCTTAAGATAGGGGCAGGGCATTAAAGGGCCTTGGTCAATGCCTCACAATATAGACCTATAGGACTAGGCCCTACCTATAAAGGAATACATTTTACAATGTTTCCAACCTCTAAGATAATATATATATGTAGTCTAATTATAAGCTGGTGATATATATCTTACTAATTTACTATAGGTCTACTATTTCTAGGGATGAATGCTTACTCAACCATAGGCTATATAATCTAGTACCCATTATCAGCATATTTTATTATTTTATTATAATAGGTTAATTGTCGTTTAAAACAATAGCCATTCAATTTTAAGGTGTTAATAAAAATGTCTTCACTGAATAATAAATTGGGAGTAGACAAACAAGCAGGTTCATTTCAATAAAAAGCACACAAAAAAATTTATATAAAACAAATGATTATAGTGTCAAAATCATGCACACAATTACTATATATAAGTATATAATATAAGTAACTAAATAATATATATGTAAAATAAAAAATAAAAACATGTCAACACCAAGACCACAACATAATAAACAATGTCAATAGGTGATGAAATACGATTGTTGATTATTAAATGTATATTTAGACTAATGAGTAATTAGACCTAATTCTAATGAATCCTAACTTTATATTAATCATATTTAAAGTTAATGTTAGCCTATTGAACCCACGCTGTAACCTAGTTTTTTTTTTTTTTTTTAAAGCTTATAGGCTATTAGTAGGCCTATTAGTGCGATATATTAAATTATATATAACATTAGGCCTACCTAGCTTTATATGAATTATATCTCGTTTGTTATAATACGAAGAGCTATCTATTAATAATTAGTAGGCATACTGCATCGATCTATTATGAATAATGATGAAAAAAAAATGGCAATGTTCTTGCTATTGCATAAAGTACAAGAAGAGTTATGACCCTTTGTTCATTTTATCTAGTAAGGTTTTTTTTCGTAACCATGCAGTTTACCCAGCGCTGTTTATTTCTTTTCTTTCTTTATTTTTCATACCTTTGTCAATTTTTGTTACTAATGATTTGGTCATATTTGACCATCGCCAGTATTTTTATATCATACAGGCTAGGCCTAAGGGGACGTCCACTAGTTACAATTTTTAGGCTATTTTTACCCCCTCCCCCTTGTCAACAGCAGCCAGCTGTCAAACTTTCAGAGACCCCACCCCCCTATAAAATAATGTCCACAATTGTTCTCCTCCCCCCTCCATATTAAATAAGTAACAAAATTGTATACTTTGGCTTTAATGTTTACAATAGAATAATATAATTTAGATTGATCTAATTAATTTTGATACATTTTAAAACTGATTTAACAGATTTTGAATTGACTATAACTCACATACATAGGACATAGCTAGCCCTGATAGCACAGGGAATGCGGACCGAGCTAGATTTTGCTCGGTTCTTTTTCGGCACGCTCGGCTTCCGTCTTTCGAATGCTTTTTGCATTCGGTTTGCATTTGAGAAATTTCGGCACTTTTTTTGCGCCTCCGTGCTTTTTATAGCCTACGTATCGCATTTGGACCGATTATGTGCAGTCGAAAATGTTAAAGTTAAAAAAAAATTATTTTCAATTATTTTTAAGAAAAAAACAACTAATGTGAATATTAAGTAACATAAGGAATTTAAAAGATAATAATTTCATTATATAATTATAATATATAAAACATTTTATCGGTATTATCATAGATATACATGGTATTATTAGAATTTTAATTTTTTTTACAAAAATTATGTAAGATATAGGCTACAGTACTACAGTAAAAAAATAAATTAATTTTAAACCGCTAGACACTGCCATATTGAATCGACAACGAGTTTAGTAAAATTTTCAGACAAGATGGCGTCACGCTGTTGTAGTTTCAAATTGATGAAAAAAATGAAGAAACAGTGGTTAGTCCGCATTAAACGTGACGAAGGGCCACTTTAAAAGGTAAGCCTACAGTAAATATAGATATATATTAAATATTATAGACTCGATAATTCATACTTTACTACTGACTTTCAATAAAAGCCATGCTGCATTACTTTTACTTTTAAAATTTTCACTTTCTTTGTAAACCACGCTGTCTACTAACGTCTAGACTAAATAGATATTACTATAATTAAATTAATTATTTCTATATAATAATTTATAGTAAGTTAGAAGTCTAAAAAATTTCATTTATATAAGATATCATTTCGATGGAATATTAAATATATTTTTAGTACGTTTTAACATTTAGAGTATTTAGAGTTTAGAATTAGAATAATATGAAGTCAAGTATTTACTATTGAGTCTATTGTCACTATTGTGAATTGTGGTTCTAAGAGTTAGATTTACTGGCTATGCTCATTGCTATATAATATGTTTCAGCTTTTTCATATATTGTATTTGTATTATATATAATAATATTATTATAAATTAATCAAATTATAGGCCTAAGTCTCAGTAATAAATAGTAAATTAAAAAGAGTTAGGCCTTAGCCTTAGGCCTATTAAATAGTTAAAATAGTAATATATTTTAGATACGTTCCTTTTAGATAGAATTAGGCTTATTAGGCCTACTATTAATTTAAATTTTTAATGATTTCATGTCGTTCATATTATTAATTTAGGCCTATATTAAATTATTATATTTAAATTACTGTATTTAATTCAGCACTGTCAGCACAGGCTTACTGCTAGCTATCAAATCAGAATCTTAAAATGATTTTCAACCCTAGTTTACTTATCAACTAATGTCTGTTTTTTCTTTCTAGTGTCTAGTCACATCTTTGCAGATGCTATGGCTATCAAAGAGTCACAAAGCGTAAGAGCTTCGTAGGTAATATAAGTAGGCCTAAATGTTTATGGCCAACGTTAAGGACACTACAAGGATTACAAAAGCTGCAAAGAATCAAGCTGAGCCAGAGATGACCTGGAAGAGAATGAGTGTTCAGAATTATATAAATATATTCAGGTAATTTATATTATAATCAGTTATATCTATGGAAAAGTAATTAATTGTGCAATATTTAATTAATTAAATATATTTTCTTTGCTGCTTTTTAAAATTTGAGCAAGTAATCTAAAAAAAAGTATTGTTTTCATAGATTATTGTGACATGGCCAGTAAGTGACTGAGCAGCTCAGCGAGCTGGGGACAGCAGGATGAAGCAACGTGGCAAAGGAAAAGACAAAGGTATGTTTTAAACAGATATTGATATAAAAATAATTTGATGTTTTATTATTTGTTTTTGTTACTTTCTTTGGTAATGAAGATAATGTATTGATTTTTTCTTCTTAGGACAATTTGATTCCTCCACAGATGAAGATGAGACACTGACTAGAATAACCTAGTAAGTACACGCACTTAATTTCAATTATATTTTACGATTACGTATTTATTAAACTATTATTTGTTTTAAGTTTCCAATTTGTCTAAATAAAATAAAAAAATATAACATTCTTACTAGTAATAATTTGTATCCATATATTTTTTCGGATTTTGAATGTTGAATGGAAAATGTGTTTAATTATGACTGACATTCTATTTAGTTCATAATATAAACTTGCTAACTAGCATTTAATAATTTTTGGATTTTCTGCTAGGCCTGTCAATTTTTAAACTTGAAAGTTGTATTTTTATTGCTTGTTAATTTATTTTAATAGATTTAAGACCACCTACTCCATCAAAGACAGCCTGCCATTCTAACCAGGTATATTTTAATTATAATGCTTAAATTCTTTTAGGATTTAATATGGAAAATTGTATAAATTAATGAATTAATTAATTTTTTCAGTATGAACTGTTGATAAATGCCATTATAATTTATTATAAATATTTTTTTTTTTTACTGATATATAGCTAGAACAGAGAGTGGAACATGTACTTGTGGATATGGAGTTAGAGCATCCCAGTGTATGTAATACATTTTATTCTCAAATAATAAAATATTAACCTTTCTACTAGTACCAACCTACTTTCCTGCTATGTATACCTTGTATCTTCTTCTATCCCATAACCCAAGCATTATTTTACTAATTATTCCCTATGGCCCAGACTTTATTTCAAAATGGCTTAGACATCAATAGTTGTCTTTTTTTGTTGTTGGTAAAAACTGATAACAACACATAGAGAGTAAATTGCTCCAAACATAATAATTGACCGTATTTGAACAATCTAATTAATAAAATAATTGTATTCATTCGTAATATTAATTCATAAGAAAAAGTTCCATCAACGTGCAAGTCCATAATAAAGGAAGGTAATTTGGTAGCGTCCATTAGGAGTGCAATTTAAATTTTGTCTCTATATTTTTTAAATATTTTGTCATGTAGGCTTATATGTTTTTGTATAAAGGCTACTTGTCAATCTGTTGTTTTCTCTATGCTTGTCAACGTGTCTGTTTTTTAAAATATGTGTAAATGTGTATTTCTATTCTTGATTAATCTATCGCATAGCTTTAGTAATTTTTTTTTTTTTCTGTTTTGTTGAGTATTTATAGTAATCAATTTTGTAGTGTGAACTGAATTATTATATGAAATATATTTCACATAAATTTAAATTACTTTCTGTTTTCTATTTTCAAAGGAAAGCTTTTAAATATTATTACATGTGATTCTAGAACTTCTTGATATTAAATTACGATCTATCAATGTGGTTTTTCTTTCTCTTTTATAGGTGAATCTTCATTGTTTCCTTGGAGTTGACATTGTAAAGGCTTTCGTTTTCAACTCTATGAAAAAAGTTTTCACCAATAGTTTTGCAGCAACAATGTGTTGGTCAGGGAGTAGGGGCAAAACAGAGTTCCGGACTTTACGTACCATATAAAAGATGTAACAGTCTGTGAGTATTTACAATTGTTTACATATCACCCCTCTGACCTTTTCTTTTATTACCTTACTCTGTAGTATTAATAGTAGTGGGGCATTGTGACAGAATAACATTTTTATGCCTATACATAGGTCCCCAGCTTTAATCCAATTAGATGCGCTGGAATTTTCCCCCCGATCAGGTGTGCCCTTGAGTCTAGTTCAGATTCAAACCTGACACGAGTTAGGGAAATGTAAATCGCATGTTTCACTATCCCCATGGATCCAAATGATCTTAAATTAAAGGTTATTTTTTAATTTTTAATAGTATTAAAGCTACATCAAAATGTCAATAAAATGGATCCACACTTTACAAAAATAGGCAAATTAATTAAATACTGTCTTAATTTAATACAATTTTGGTTTTATGTTTTCATTACCTTTTCCACTCATAATTTTACTAATTACTTGGGTAAAATAAAGATGTCCACCCATTAAATTTTGCTTGATTCCTTGAATTTATCAGCCAAGAATTACTAAGTTTGAAGATTTTAAAAGAAAAAGAAAATAAGAATCTCAACTAACATTAATTCTTATAAAGCTTTAGTACAGGGTGTATTACAAATCTTTGCATCTGCAGTAGGCCTATTAGGTAACTTATGAAAAAAAAAATTATATCAACAGTACCAGTATATCAAATGTAGTAAGATAGTATCCTAACTATTTGAAAGTTATTTTTTATGCATTTACAATTGTATTTAGATGCAGCTAGATGTCACAAGAGTGCAGCCGAGGAGGAAATTAATAAAAGCAAACAGATGATGGTTTCACTGCAGACAGAGATGGTGGCAGACGAAGACGTGCCAAAGAGGCACTTCTAAATAAAGAAATAAAAGCTTTTAATTTTCAATAAAAATTTGCTTGCAATATTTTGTTCTGACCTTTTTTCATTACTATATGTCAACGTGTCTGTATGTCTATTACTTTTATGTTTTGAAATTCTGAATGTACAATATTATGCATGCTAATTTTATGATAAATCTAATTCGGGCCACTTGTGGGTGAGTGTCGGCTATAAGCAGCTAAGGTTCGGCAAACATTTGGTTTTGCTACTGTTGCCGATCATTTCCGATCTGTAGCCGAGCTCTGCCCGGATGCTTTCGAGTTAGCAAAATGGCATCTGGGATGGACCTCACTGCCGACATGCGCCCGAGTTTTTTGCCGAGACCTTCCCGAATTTGGCCCGAAGGTAGTGTGCTATTAGGGAGGTAAAGCCACGATGGAGGGTGTAACAAGGTAAATGGCCACTAATCCGAGGATTTTAACAATATTTTTTTTTCAGAAATATTTAATGAATATAATTTTACGTTTAAAAACATGATCAAAAGGATTTGATGAAAATTAAATGATAGGGGCCTACAATGCTAGTTGTTGAATCGTTTAGGGGGAAATTCTGTGCACCAGTTGTGAATTAGCCTCCTATTGTAACCAAACGTTTACTATTCCCTCCTGCATTATAGCCCCCACCCCATCGCACTTTATACATAGGCCTAGTGGCATTATCCCTGTCCCCTATCTCGACTCCTACCTTACACTATAGTTTAAAGTCTAGTTACAAAAATCTATACATTTTTACCTCATACAATATTTTCCGGAAAATTAGAAACTAAAACTTTGAAATTATGAAAAAGATCTATTTAATCGACCTAATTTTAACGTTTCATCTATAATAAAGTAGTAAAAAAATATATTAGTTTATATATCAGAATAAACCTTTTATGCTCTCCTCTCGTGCACTATTCCACACCACACACACACATCACATCACATATAGGCCCCTACACACATAATTTGCACACACCCCCTCCCTCACTTGCATTATGTGATCACCCCATTTGCACCCCCTCCCCAATCGTACCTTTTTGTTTTTATTTCGTTCAGATTGAAATAGAAGGGCTAGACCTTAAGACAACAAAGCTGGCCATTTAGTATAAGCATAATTTAGTATTAAATTGTATTAAATGGTAGGCTGATGATGTTGCGATTAGGTGCGTGTCATACAAACGCACGACCAATTTCCATTTTTTTTTAAATTTTAAACAATTTTTTTTTATAAAGAGTAACATTGTTGACGTCAACTTTTTTCGCCTCCCCCTCTCCCCATGTCAACAATTGTCAATTTGTTTCAAACATCCCCCTATTTTGTTTGCATAATTAATGGACGATCTGATACAAAAATGATAAGCTTATAGAATGTAAAAAAAAATATATATTACTTTAGCATGCAGCATATAGTATATAGGGCAACTTATATAGGCCCTACATAGTTTTTTTCTAGGCCTTTAGGTAGCCTTTAACCTATATACTAGTACAGGGGTCTGCAACCTTGTCATAATAGCGTGCCAAACTAGAATTTCTAACGCATTCAGCATGCCAAATGTAGGCTACTAGTAGGCTATATATAGTCATAGACGTAGTGTCGCATAGGCTATAACGTAGGCCGCTTCTCTGTAGAAGTATGGCCTAATATATTATATAAAAGCTTAGGCGTATGTTGTCATGCTAAAATTCAAATTCATGCCTATTTATTACTATAACGGGGGTATTTAAATGCAATCGTGTCTCAAGCTCTCCTGCAAAAATTGTTGTAATGAACAAGCCTTACATGTTTTTAAATTAGGTTTTCATTTTAATAAACAAAAAATGCGCTCACCTAATTGTTTGATGTAACAATTTTAATTAAAGAAATTATTTATTCAAAGGATATCAACTTTCTACAATTCATCCTACAATGTGAACGTTGGCCTACTTGTTGTATAATATATAGGTCAATTACAAAAAGATTTGATTAAAAAAACACCTTCTTTGTGTGATTTGAAAGTAAGCCTATAATTTAGACCTTAGAGTGAATGAATAGAAAGTTGATTAGTTGTTTTAATTAGCAAATAGAAGAATTGAAATATAAATTAAAACCACACACTTACCTTGTGCTAACTCTGTATTAAGAAATAAGCCATGTTTATAAAGTATTATAAAGTTAATAAGAAACTATATTGGAAAATTTAAAACATTTGACACTTTTTTTATTCATATAAAATGTTTCTCCTATCGATATGCTGTGGAGTCAGATTTCTGATGGGATTATGCCTACAACTATATTGTTAATGGGATGCCTAAATTGTCTCTGTTTCAATAATACATACATTATTTCTGAGGGGATGCTTAAGATGACTGAACGTCAGTCGAAACAAATACATTGCTAATGGGATGTCTGTGTTTCTGGTCATCTAAGTCTTATGAAAACAGCATTTCTCGTGGACTTTTCTATTGAAACCCAAATAGTGACATTGTTTACAGGAAAATACACGATACACGGCTGTTCACGATGTGTCATAGTATAAAATTTAGTCCTTTAATATCAATGAGCCTTGAACTTACTTTGTGATATGAGGAGAAATCCGATGAGACTCAGCCTAAGCCAGTGATTGGCCAATGAACAATGATGTTTTAGTGGACTTAAAGAAACTCCAAAAACACCGAACAATGCAGCCATCAAACCTGAAAACTTCATTAAAACAACACATTTTATTTACTAAACGAAATGTGCTAAAAGCATTTGTTTAACTATTCTTTTTTCAATCTAAGGAAAAAGGTAAAACACGCTAATATAATCAAGGCTACCAGAATATTTTGTTTATTGTCTAGGCCTATTATATGTACGCACTCCCATCAAAGTGTAACAAGCTTTGTTAGTGTAATAAATATCTGCCTCTTCCTTCTTCCCTACCGGAAAAAAAATTATGTGAACGCAAATCTTTTATTAAGTTATAATTCTAAATACCGGAATAAATCTTGCAAGAAACTGGGACTTTCTTGGTCTAACTGGCGTCCTTCTTTGAGTACTTATACTTTTCATATACTTATAAAAAGTAGGAACCCCATTTAAATTCCTACAACTGGGCATTTTCAAGACTTGGTGATTCTAGAGTAGGCCCTAAACCTATATGAGAAACGTAATACAAATTTAAATAACAAAACGGTTTTTTTTTGTCCTGGTGACCTGGTGACCAGGCCAACAACATGCCAGACGTTTGTAGCCTACTTCTAGTTTTAAACCTTTATAAAAATGCAAGAATTTAACTTGAAAAACGACCACAGTAAGCTAGAACAGAATAATCTTTTTGGTACATCTGTAACTTATAAGATAATCTTTTTATTTTGTGTGTGTGTTAATAAATGTACACCTCTTACTATCAGCAATTACATTTTACTTTACAAGTATCTTATCCTATATGTTACAGACGCTCCTTCTATAGGCCTATATATATTTGTAAATACCTGCATTCATCTAACAAAGTGTTTCAGGCAGCATTTTAACAGACGGTTTCATTTCTTATCCTGAAAAAAAAACAGAGTTAAGCGACAAAAAAAATTAAGAATAATTAATAATAAAAACTATAATAATTTGCAAACAATTGCACTTTTAAATGGGTCGATATTCAAAATAAACTGAAATAAAATTTTGTTTTTGAAACTGCATTCATTGTACAATCGGCTATCAATGTTAATTTATTGTACTTTTATGTTAGGCTTGAGAATAATTACAGAAAACAATAGATGAAACTTATAATTGTATTATTTATTTAGTTATCTATGCTATAGACGCTATTTCCAAAAAGAAAACCCAAAGTGTTAAGAAAAACGATATGTATCTCTCTATTTTTGTTTTTTTTTAAAGTTATTAACTATTTCACTATTTCTAGCCTACCTTATTTCATTAAATTATAGATTGGTCCTATAATATAAGAAGTATATCATCCTTAAAATTAGTTACAGCATATAGCTCTTGGTCTTCTATATAATTAATACAGATTTAATTTAGGCTTTGTTGTTAAATTTGTTTTGGTCTAATTTGTTTCCATATATTCTACTTGAAAGCTTCTGTCAACAATGTATGTATATAATATTGTAACGTGTGTGTTTATGTAACGACATCCATAGCCACTCCTGGATTTCCCTGAGAATCAAGAGCTCACTAGGTTTTTCTTCAGAAATTAAGAGCAAAGAATGGGGAAACCCGACG
Organism: Anisus vortex; assembly: GCA_949126835.1. Taxonomy (NCBI): domain Eukaryota; kingdom Metazoa; phylum Mollusca; class Gastropoda; family Planorbidae; genus Anisus; species Anisus vortex. The sequence goes on along the minus strand of OX421494.1, from coordinate 40,991,828 downwards.
AGATTTTCCTTGAATCATGGTTAACACAGAAATGACGTTTGTACACAAAGTTATTCTGTACATAAATAGTCCAAAGCAACATTATTGGACATCGACGGTCTTGTCCAAACTATTAAGCAATAATAAATTAGTTTCCGTGTGGTGAGAGTAAATTTAGCGAATCAAGTTGGTCCGCGCTACGCCGTAACAATCAATGATAAATATTGAACAACGCTAATTGGCACAAGTACCGCTCCTGGCGAACGATTAAATCTTAGATGAGCAATTTGTGTCGCAACAAAGATTTTTATCATTAAATAGAAATATATGATAGCAATTTGATGTTAATTAGGCTACTTTACCTGTTTATTTACCCTCCCCCCCCCCCCCCCAAAAAAAAAAAAAAAAAAAAAAACAACGGGGGAAAATAAACAAGTTAGTATCCTATAATATAGTTTACTCATTGTAAAAAAGAAATAAATGTAAAACTCACAATGTAGGCTATGCAATGTTGTTTAGTTTTTTACGGGGAGGAGGGAATTAAACAATCAAAATATGAGATAATTACAACATATAGATCTAATATGCAGACGGAATATCGTATATTTAATAGCATTACATATTTTACTTCCAAAATAGTTGAAAATATAAGTTAATATATTTATAATTTACCGTATTTTCCAATTTTTCAGAAATAAAGAAGCGTGATTTTCAAATAAATAGCAATATACCTGTTGTAATAGCATTACAATATACATTATATTTCTATGTTTTTAAAAATGTTATTTTAATCTATGTTATCTCACAAATCGTATCTTCAGTACTGAAGATTATGCTTTTATGTTGATCCAATGGGAAATCCTAATACAATTATAAGACATGGAGATTTAGATTATAAAAAAGCCCAATAATAAACTAATCTTAGATTAATGGTGTTCAAACCTAATACAACTAAACAGATCATGTGGAAAACACGTAGGATTAGCAGACCTGATTTGATATTTTTAATTCATTGAAGTTGTCCTCCTTTATTCCATAAAAACAACAGATCATATCTCGGTATCAGAAGAGAAACATCGAGGAGAAAAGTCTAAAATTAGCCACTACAGCGTCGTTGTCAAGGCAACGGACAATTGTTGCCGTTGTGGTAGACTTGTTTTATATTGATTTCGTATTCTCTCAGTATCCACGTTCGTTTTACGTGAGCGTCTTACCGACTTCAGGCTTTTCAAATTACTGTCGCCTTGTAGGTAATGACTATAAAACATACACACAAAGGCTTGCTGAGTTCACTCTCAGCTAGGAATCAATAAACATATTATCACTGTACTGAAAGTGTTTTTTGTGTAAATGTCGTAGCGAGGTTTTTCTTTATGTTATCTTAAATGAGCTCATGTGTCTTGAAGGCACAGAATTCTTGGAAAACGCATAAAAAGGGCAAATGCTAAAATAATACGCAGCTTACGCTTGTAAAACACACAATATTTGGCCAAAAATGTTATTGCCAACACAATTCTGGCAAACACAATTATAGCCAAGAAAATTATTGCCAACACAATTATGACCAACACAATAATGGCCAATACTTATGGCTCACACATTTATGACCAACATGGCCATTACCGAAACGTTTCTGGCTAATAAGGTTATGTCCATCAAGATTATGGCTCAGGTAGTTTTCACCAACACGATTCTAGGAAACATGATTCTGGAAAACATGATTCTGTAAATCATTATTCTGGAAAACATGATTCCGTGCAAATCATGATTATGGAAAACTGTTTCAGAAGATATGATTATGGAAAACACGATTCTGAAGATATGATTCTGGAAAACACGATTCCGTGCAAAGCATGATTTTGGAAAACATGATTCTGGGGAAACTTGATTCTGGAAAATATTCTGCCTAAATCAACACAGAATTATTTCTATTCAGGGACAAAATTGGACAACTATTTTCTACTACAATAAACTTAGACTTAGAGAATAGATTTAAGGGCAACATTATAATTAGAAGATACATGGGTATCTTCTTATTATTTAAATAATTTGTTCCTCTTTACGGTTAGGTGTTTCTTGATAAAATAAGAACATAAATTTAGACGTTAGTGATTATAATTTTGCTTTCATTCAAACTATAGTTGTTAAACAGTTTAGGTTTACACTATTGTTAGCTTTGTGCATGCGTATGTGCGTGCGTATGTATGTTTGTATGTTGTTGAGTGGTGAGCTGAATCAAAACATTACCTGAACAATATTACCGTTATTGGCAGTGATCAGAAAAAAATACATCGATCCACCCTTCACCCAATTAGACGGACAATATGACAACTCCAGTCCCACATACTCATCACTCAGAGGTGACACTGTCACACCCACACGTATCCACGTACCCACAGATGTGCACTCAACCAATGTGTTCAAGGGTATATACGGTTACATGTAGCAATTACATGTAAGTATACCACCTTATAGTATGAGTCTATACTCTTGAGTTAGGTCATGAACTGATCAATAATAATTGGGAGTAACTCAGTTATAATGATAAACGAAACGCTTTAAATCTCTTTTTTGACGTTATTAATCACTATAAAAACTGTCCCGTTTAACTAAATTTATTATTAGCCAACCATCTATTAGTATCTTAGCATGACAATAAGCAAAACACACTTTCTGTTTCAAAATTTGCTGAAAGCGTTTATTTCAATAGTTGTGGATAAGAAAGTTTAAGGTATTCATCGTCTCTATAGAAGGCTTGTCTGTAACACAAAAAAAAGTTACATAGTCCTACATGGATTGAATATTTTTTATTTCTGAGTGAGTCTTTACTCAAACATATATACAGCTTTATGTAGAAGTTACTTATTTCTAAACAAAAACTTAATGAAAAAAAATATATACATTCTTTAGAAAGTCGTTACCGATGCTTGAAACTATTCGACAATAAAGCGGCATAATAATCACAGTCACTCCTTAAAACTCACAGTGTGGATGGACACTAAAGAAGTACCTGGGAGTGCGCTTATTTGAATCTGTGGCGCCTTCTATATGGAACAGTTTACCTCAGACATTGAGAGAATCTGAGACGAGAGTCTTTTAAAAAGAACTTATATACCTTTATCTTTGCCTAATTCATCTGCCACTGCACTGAGCATGCTAAATTTAATAGCATGGATAGAAGCGCTATAAGAAATGACTATTATTATTATTATTATTATTATATACGCAACTATCGCCATTAAAGTAATGTTCATTTTCTAGAGTACATCACACTAGAACTCGTATTGAAAGCTGAAATTTCTAATCTCCTAGAACAATGGGTTATTAACCAAGACATACATAAACCTACTTAAGGATACTTAAGATGGTCTTGTATTAACTTCGAGATTGTGCGTAATCCTTTAATGTTTCGAAGATTCACGAAGTGTTCATTGTGTGACCTTTTATTTTCCGGATTTGAACCAGGGTTCACCTTGCGCAATGCTTATCGTAGACCCATATTTAAAATATAAATGCCATATAGTAAAACACCTTAATATTTAGCCACCATTGATAATTTCAGAGCTGTCACCTTACCTTGTCAATTTAATGAGAACTTTAAAAAGGAAACGGTTTAGCTGTTAATCGCAGTGCATTACCTTATTCATTCACATAATACTTTTATAACATCCAAACCCACGAAAAATCCAGCAAAGCCTTCATAAAAGCTTATCTTATATATTACAGACGCTCCTTCTCTAAAGAAGATTATTGCGTCCTACAAACCTTGCCTATAGACTGAGAATAGTAGTTTTTTACTTTCAAAATTAGAGATCGGAATGATCTACTGATCAATCAGTCTGCCTGAACAGACACATTTACCCTAGACTAGGCTTAACGTAGATGTTACGTGGGAGACTGAGACACACTTCAGTCAACAGCAAAGAGACAGGCGCAACTTTCGATCATAAGTTTTGTTGTTGTTTCTGCTTTACATTCTTCTTCTTTTATAAACAAATCTTGCAGAGCTGTTTGTTCTATTGGACTCAATGCCTTACAAACATGTCTTTTGTTAGTTGTTCTGTATTACTGCATGCTGTGTTGGTAATGGTAGGATGAGCGTGAGTAATGTTTCCCAGACGTTGGTCAGGTCATTCAAGGGTCATTCAAGTAGGAAGTGGTCTACTGTTTCGTGACAGTGGTGACAATGTCTACAGTTAAGGCGGTGTGTTGGCTTTACGCTGTTAATGTTTGAGACGATTGATATATGTGTTGTGGTGCTCGGTAAATTTGGCAATGGTAAATTCAGAACCGGTATTTTAGGCAAGGGGATTTTGGCAAAGGTAATTTTGGAATAGGTAAATTCGGCAAAACTCGCAAAGCGGTAAAATTGGCAAAGGTAAAATTGGCAAACTTATAATATCAACTGTTTTTATTGAAACTGAAGATATGATTACACTCTTGTCTACTAAATGAAGTTCATGGCTTGAAACTAGGTTGTCTCCGTGGAAGATTAAGTTAATATGGGGTCCCTTAAGTACAGTAGGCCTATTATAAAGGACACTTGCAAAGAACCGTTTTGTATTAACTTGTGTAAAAGGCTCATTCTAAACTGAAATGTTATGCATTGGTGAATTTTAGGGCCCACGCTTCTAACTCGCTTTTTAAGTCTTTGGAAACTAAAGTTTCCATTGTATGTACATTGTATTGTACGTTTTATTGTAGGCCTAGCTCTCTGCAGGCCTTACTCTGTTCTGACACGACCATAGTAAGTCCTTACGTAATAAACTCTGGCTGGTGTGTTTAGATAATACGGGAAACATAGCCAACGTACAATTACACAACTTACATTACCCCCCCCCCCCTTACCACCTAGCGAAAACGAACACAGCCAAGACCATTGTAAGTCCGTATTTACGAATGTCTTGACACAGCCCCCACCCCCGTTTACCGATGTACGCGTGTTTTCTTGACCGAGAGTCGGGGGGTGGGGGGGGGGCGGGAGGGGGTCTTTTTCCTATTGCCCAGCAGCTAGCCACGTGGCGTAAGTGTGAAACCGTTTTATGGTGGGTGTTTGTTGTATGGTACTTACAAAGGCAGACTTGGGCCGTGGATCTGAAAAACACAGTAAAAATGCCAACACGCATCAACTTGTTTTAATTAAAAGTGATTGTAGGATTAGTTAGGCCTACAGTCTTGTCTACTATGAAGTAAACGGCATCAAACAGACAGCGTAATCTCAGTAGTTAATCAAGCTTACAATGGACCCCTGTGTAAATTAATTACTTGTAGAAACAGCCTTAGTACTTAATTTCAATGAATAATAATAGGCAAATCATCTATGTAAATTTGAACTAGTTAATGAACGTAAGATAATTCCTTGTGAAACTCCTCATTTTAAAGTTAATGGAGTTGATTTATAGTTATTATAAACTATAGTGATAAATTTTTTTTGTCTTCATCTTCTTCTTCATTATTCTGTGGAGACCCCGTTCTACCCGAGGAAAAAATCCACAATGTAAGGATAAGTTGATTGTGAATGCTCTGGGATAAAAAGTGTGCATTATCAGATAGATCTATTTTTTTTCAATGGTTTAAGGGTCTAAAAAAGATAATAATACTCATAAACTGGTGAGATTTAGCTTACATTTTTCTTTCTTTTATTCTTGTCTTTAAAATCTTTTTCTCTCTCTAGGTATCGGTGAACTACGTATATATATTATATAGGTTAAGTCTCTTCATTGTTTCAAAGAAGTCAACAGGTTTACTTTGATATTGCTGACAAAAGTTTCCCTTCATCGGCATGATCAATTCGCATTAAACTATGAAATTTCGCTAAATTGCGTACTGTCGGGCCGCTTCTTGACCACATGGCTTAGCATTCTCAAATTTGCGTCACATAGTTAGACCTATTACTTTTTACATAGAAAAAAAAAACAATTCCTTGCCTTGGATGCCGATAGACAAACTAGTTAGTGGCCTTGGATGATGTAGTGTTAGGAGCTAATTCCACGATTTTCTCATGAAGATTTCCCCCTCCCCCGCCCCTAAAAGTGTTATAGCTAGGAATAGTCTATGTTTTATTTTAATATAAAATATAGCCCATCTATATATTTAAATATGATTTCTTTCACATTTTTTATCGCCTAAACATGGCAATATTTTAAAAATGTAAGTTTACAATGTCAAATCTGCATCATATAAACACATTTTCAATTATTTTTATGGATTTGTCATTGATCTCTTACCAATACACACTCGATTAGGGGCCCTGGATTGTGGTTCCACTGGTTACTAATACTAGACACCATTTTCTGCTTTCAGGTCATTAACTAAATAATCTTGAAATGGTTTGATCCCGTTGTTTGAGAGGTTACATTTAGTTTATACTAAAAGTTTGAGTTCCTACCCCCCCCCCCACTTCCCACATTGTACTTTTTTGCTCCAACCCACTTTATACTATCTGATCCCCCCCTCCCCCTCCCGACTTGCACTAATGACTCTTACATTAAAATCCCGGCTACGCCATTAAATTGGCAAAGTTACGTCACGTTACAAATCCTAAATCCTGCACTAATAAATATACTGCATTACCAATCGCTACTTTTTCTCTTTCTGTGAGTAAGTCTACTTTCCCGCCATTCTATTTCCACATGTCCTACTTGAAACTATATCAATGTCTTGTTCATCAAATTGATAATAAACATGTTGACTATATACGAATAAAAATTATAAAAAGATACTACTAGGCATACATTTTATATTATTTAAATACAAGTCTCGTGAGCAAAATAATGTAAATATGCAAGATAATGTTTTTAAAATACTGTGTGAAAATGTTTATAATAAAATCAAATACAAATGTATTGATAGAAAGAATAAGTTTTAACTAGCAACAACAGTGTTGTGAAAAAAAAAAAGATTAAAAGTATCAGTGGGAGCCGCTTTCAACCCATACCCCCCCCCCCACACCCACACACACACTTTTTTTTTACCTCTGTAGCCTGAGGTCACTAATACTTGAATTGGCATAACTTTGATGGGGAGCCGGGGGCGGGAGGGAAGGGGCATTCTACGTCTGCTCTTGCAAACACTACCAGTACCATGTTGTAGGTCAAGTAGTCAGAGTTACGTAATCTCGCCAAAGTGCTATAAAAGGAGGAAGTTTGTAGGGACGTATTGGAGATAAGGGAAAGCATTGATGCGTAAAGATCTAAACAGAACTACAAGTGATCACCAGTTGGGCTACCTTACAAACATACGTAACTTTGGGGGTGGGGCGGGCAGGGGTTTGGGTAGGGTGGGGCGGGCAGGGGTTGGGGGGGGGGAGAAATACCTGGGGCGGGGAAGGGGGTACATTTGGCTCCTATTTAAAATGTTCGTTTTTGATCATTAGAGGACGTTAAATTAAATTACGTGCCAAAGTGTACCTTAATGTTTTCCTGCTCTTTTCACCATTTTGGTGGTCTATCATGTGCCATTTAAAACCGTTTTGCGGTGCAAGGATGGCACGCATTCCATAGGTTGCCGGTACATGGAATAGAGTGTAGTCCTACCAATACTTTTAATAAAAACAGTAGATATTATATGATTGCCAATTTTATCTTCGCAAATTATACCGCTTTGCTAGTTTTGCCGAATTTACCTATTCCAAATTTACCTTTGCCAAAATTACCTTGCCGAAAATACCGTTGACGAAAATACCGTTGCCAAATTTACAGTGATTCATGTGTTGTAGGTATAGGCTACTTGTTTGGAATAGTATGCATTGTTCTTTGCGAGAGTGAAACTTTATGTTGTCTTGCTAGTTGGGATTGTTCGTATCATTGTACATTTTTCTTACAGTTTTTCCTTGTGCTCATTGATTCAACCATAGACTATAAGATACATGGACAGCTTGCTTTAGTTTTCTTATGCTATTATCTTCTTTTTTTGAAATTCCCGATTCTAAATAAAGTAATTGTCATACATGTTCCGTTTTATTAAATCGCATGTTTTTCGACTTTAAATGAATACTTGTAGGCCTATTAATCCTTTTATCTTTGACTATAATAAGATGGACCGCCTGCTCTATTTTTAGAGCTTGTGTTCTTTTTCCGTGCGCACACAACACTGATCTATAAATGTTTCCGCTCTGTACAACTTTCGATTTATATTTTTCATTGAGAAAATCATATCGATTAAATACAACGGAACTTGTATATCAATAACTTTATTTCCTGTATAGCAATTACTTTATTTATAATCGGGAATTCCAAAAATCAGTGTTTCAAGTCATCATATAGCAGAAATACTAAAGCAAGCGGTCCATGTATATTATAGTCAATAATAGTCTATTCCATTCCTCCTTAAAGTTTTTTTTTTTTTTTAGCGTGCTGCATACTGTATTGTAGCTGACAGGTCTTTCATATTGGTCCATATTTGCTCCCTTTCTAGCTAATCTGATTAAGCTTGGTATGGAGTTGCTAGCTATTGTTTGCAGTGGTATAACGAAGTAGTCTATGATTAGTGACTACTTTTTCCAGACTAAATAGTTCACACAACTTTGGACAAAATCTTCTATTTTGCCATAACTCCCTACCTTTTCTGTTCGCCCTTGTCACTCACGTGCCACCCAGCTCACCCTTCGGTTATAACACCGGACTGTTAACTGAACGACCCGGGATTCTCGCCCTGCCCCCGACCAATCCCTGCCGCCCTGCAGAATTTTGAGCCAAAGACGTAATAATTTTGTATCCAGAAGGAACGTCTCAAAAAGTTATAATCTTCTCCGGTTATTTAATCAAATGGACATTCTATCCACTTGTTACAGCTAAGACATAAACAAAAAATAATAATATAACACCTCATTCCTGGTGTTATGACACCTCATTCCTGGTGTTATGACACCTCCTTCCTGGTGTTATGACACCTCCTTCCTGGTGTTATGACACCTCCTTCCTGGTGTTAGATTTCAATACAGAAAATAAATATACACATTTGATAGCAAGATAAGTTGTTGTATTTATGCGTCTCTCGTAATTTAAATTTCAACAAAAAATTTTAAATAACAAACACACAGTCACACACATTTAAATGGTTAACACATAATTATCATAATACTTGATAACTAGTTCATGAAATGTATCGCTTTAAAAAAACAACAACTAAAGATGTATGGATTTTGTTTTTCATTATAATCATATTTATATTTTAAAAAAAAACACTCCCATGTTCTACATAAATCAATTTGTTTTTAAACTTAAAACTTTACTTTTATTTTACAATCGTAGAGTCTTTCTTGCAAGCTGATCGTAATATTTCATGAGGAAATTTAATTACACGTCACGCGGCTAGTTAAACTATGTGATAAGGTAGACGGGGGACTTTGTTTTACGTCGTTGGAGGTGGGCTGTGGAGGTAGGCTTTGGGCACGGTCTTCCTTCTGCTGGTCAATACTGGATTGAAAATTGCAACTCGACGGAGAAAGGAAATAGATCTATTTTAATCAAATATTTACAGCATGCCCGGTCTGCTGATTCTTTAAACAAAAATGGTTTTGCTTGATTGGCTTTATAGAATTACGTGACTACATTTAGGTCAGGTGCAGCGATAGGGCCTAGTGTTAACGATAAGAGAAGACGATTAGACATGTTTTTATAATGTATTTTAATCTGTAGGTAAAGGTAAGGTTTTACTTTCTATTCCTCTATCTATATATCGATCTATCCATCTAAAATTTCATTCACACATATGAAAACAATCTATCCATTCATTAATCTATCCAATCATTCATTCAGCCTAATACAATTCACCCATTCACCCACTGACACATCTATTCATCCACCCACTGACACATCTATTCATCCACCCACTGACACATCTATTCATCCACCCACTGACACATCTATTCATCCACCCACTGACACATCTATTCATCCACCCACTGACACATCTATTTATCCACCCACTGACACATCTATTCATCCACCCACTGACACATCTATTCATCCACCCACTGACACATCTATTCATCCACCCACTGACACATCTATTCATCCCCCCACTGACACATCTATTCATCCACCCACTGATACATCTATTCATCCACCCACTGACACATCTATTCATCCACCCACTGACACATCTATTCATCCACCCACTGACACATCTATTCATCCACCCACTGACACATCGATTCATCCACCCACTGACACATCGATTCATCCACCCACCCTCCCAACTATTTATCAACCTATCAACCTATCCAAATATTCATCTATCGATATACCCACCCATCCATCCAATCAAAACACCATTTCATCCTTCCAGCCATCCACCCACGACACATTCATCATCCATCCTTACTACACACACACATACACATCCATTCACACATCCATCCATCCATACAAAAAAAGTTTTGAATTCTTCTTCTCCCATTGTACTCTTTAGACTTAATGAGCTCTGTTTACACATTCTATTGATCTCTGGGGGGGGGGGGGGGACAAAAACTTTGCTCATTATTCCTTAGTCAGCAAAAATCTGTTTTCAAATATCATGATTTGTGTTCAATGCAATCCCTATGACGACCAGCATTGTGTTTATTGGTTTAAAGAAAGACTTCATTACATTATTGTTATACTAGACGCCACCCCCCTCCTCATGTTATTGTTATAGTTTGTATACGTTTAAATATAAAGAGTATAAAAAAAATTCGCGGTGTTGAAATAAAAAGAAACTACTTTTATTGCTGGTATATATTTCTCCTTTATTGTATGATTTAATCCCTAGCGTTATTGTCATTGTTGTGAGTTGGCAGACATTTTACTTCAATTATTATTTATGCTATTATTCAAGTCCTGAGACGAAACAAAACAAAGAAAACAATACATAGCTTATTATCACAAGAAACCTTTCTCTACAATAACTATGCTATAATACATACAGGTTGACGGGTTGAAATGATTTAGAGTAGCCTACACGTCTACTCCCCCTACGTACACCCCACATTGCACAATCAGACACAACACTACATCAAAACCAACCTAAAAGAAATAATATTATGTCAAGCTTAACATCACCACGTCCACCAGCTTTAGAATGGTACCAGGTCTTAGAGATTCGGGTCAGGGTTAGGGTTAGGGATAGGATAAAAAAACAGCTTAGCAAATAAGTATTTGTTTCTAGTATATATATTTAAAAAAATATCTTACAAAACAATATACATATTTATTATATGACAAAAGCATACACGGATCAGCATTCAATTATAAGGAAGTTTAATGCACTATTTTCGTTTTCGATATATATTATTTTAAATGGTTATCAAGTAATATAAATAATAGTAAATAAGAAGTAATATATACGCAACATGTGTAAGATCAACAACATAAAAGAAAAAAACTCAGTGGACGCCGTGACCACAAGACACCGTGACCACAAGACAATACATGCAAATATTATAGTCTATCACTATCACTTTGGTAGCTGCTGATGTGACCTCATTGGAGACCTTATATCCGCCAACGTCCTGACTCTCATACTCTCTCCAACACAATAAGTAATTCAAACAAGTCTCTTATATAGCAAGCAATTAATTTACTACTATTTAACAAAACAAATCATATGTAGATGTTAGGGTATACATTAAGCACTCTTTTTGTTCTCTAAATCTCCAAGTCAATCTTAACACACTATAACTCCCGATCTCTCTAACAACAATCCTCCTTGACCGCTCGATCAACACTCTACTCTTGATCACCGTACTGATCTCCCCTGTGTTTTGTTGTTGCCAACCTCCCTTATTTGTTGGTTAGTGACATAGTCAATTACGCATGAATTGGAACAAAATCTTATCAAATCTTATACAAGTTACAGACGTTAATTCTATAAAGAAGATTATTGCGTCCTACGCTTATCCGAACATTTTGATTAGTGTTTTAAATACTAAATACGGTGTTTATGGGGATGGAAAAGAGTGAGGAGGAAGGGGAAATATTTTGAATTGGAATATAAAAAACTAAAAATAGATCCCACGCTGGTAACAGTTCAAAGGTTCAAGTTTAAGTTCAAGGCCGAACAAGCATTGTCCTTTCGTATGAATCCGTTCTCATGAATATTTTCAAATCAAGATGTTTACATTCGACGCTATTATAGTACAAATACTTGAGGGGGGGGGGGGAGGGAGAGGATGCATGTTTTAGCAAATGGGTTACAAAAGAAAGACAAACACAAATAACAAAGTTCACCTTATCATTCGAAACCTTGTTCTCGCCCCGAACTTCGCACTTGAAATGTCAGAGTGACATTACACTTTTGACAGGACGATTGCTACAGTGACATCTTATCTTATATATTACAGACGCTCCTTTCTATAACGAAGATTATTCGTGGTCCGAGTCTATTCTTGCATTTTTATTAATGTTTTAAATGATGTTTAAGTTACTGGTTTTCCTGGTTTGTTCAGGTAACCCATTCCATGCCCGAATGCCACTCGGAAAGAAGAGTGTTATCTTCCTTTATTTACAAATGACATGTTTTTGTGTGAATTTACTTAACATTGTAAAAACCATAATGTGTTCTCGCATAAGGGATAAGAAAAGTGTTTTTTGTCCTTATGTCTATCTAAGCATTGCAACAGGTTGTTATTGTGTTGTATTTCTAAATTAGAGTTTAATGCCTTATGTATTATTACTACTGTACTCTTTACTCATTGGCCTATTTTATTGAACATGTTTAATGTATTGTGTTTCTTTGTTTGCTGTAGTACCCAACAAATAAAAAGTTTAAAAAATGTGGAAAAATCATCAACTTTAAAGATTGTTTCAGTACAAACTTGCAGTAAAAAAAAACAACTTATAGACCTAATATATGCACAACATTTTTTTAAATATATTTTAAATAGTCTTTGATTCAAATTTGTTTTAACATCAACAGATTATTATATAGCCTAATACTTATCAGAAATTATATCAAATATTGACTTGGCATTATGTTAGCCACACTGTGCCCTCGCACGAACCACTACCTTTGTTTGTAAGTTGAAATGTTTAGTAAAAGATAATAAACGTGCACTTAAGAAATTCAAAAGCTTTATATAAACGACATTAGCTTTGCAAGCGGGATAACTCTGGTCATGCTTAATTCATGAAATTGAAAGCTAATAACCCTTACTGGGGCTTATCGATTCGATATTTACTGTCAATGTAATATTATGTAGGCCTAAACTATTTGTAATATGCAAGATTTGAAAATAGAAAAGAGAAAAATGGCTATTTTAAAGATTAACATGAAAGCCTTATATCTAGCGCGCAAATTAAAGAAACAACACAAATTTAAAAAAAAATCACGATGTTTAGCGTTGTTATTGTGTTTTTTTATTAATATTTGTTTCTATATAGTCTAGAATCTATAATGTTTTTACAAAAGTTCATTTTAAAACTGTGACAAGTTGTTCAGAAATGTAGAAATGTGGCTTACACAGGGCCCTCGAGAGAAAAAAAAGATGCCGGTAGGAGATCTTTTCTGGCCCCCCCCCCTCCCCCCTCCACTTTTTTTAACACTAGTCAGATCTAGATGATTTATTTGTATTACATACGTTTGAAAAGTCAGGAATCTTTTTACAAGGTCTGTGGACCATTTTGTGAAACTGTCATAAGTGTTACCATTTACCATTAGAGTGTAATCATTTCAATCACAGCCTTACATGTCTGTTACGAAAATACTTTAATCAAGTACATGGTTCTTAGTTTAAATTATAGTAATTGTTCCTGCGCTTCAGAAGGTCCATTGATCTTGTAAATAATATTACAAAGATGTGTAAAATTGGAAAAGTGACTCTCGCTGTTGATTGATAATTTATGTCCTCTAGTGACTAGTGTTTCTAGGTTTAGTGATTTGACTATTAGTGTTACTCTTGTCAGTTATAAATATTCACCAGTAATGTATGTTGTGTAGTCTAATATAAGGTTAGATCTGCTCAGTAGCTAGGGGAGGGGGAGCGGTGTCCAAATTCGAAAGTCCCCCCCCCCCCCCGGGCCCCTACTTGAGGGGGGCTCCCAAAGGAGTGTCTGAATTGTTTTTTTCTCATGTCAAAATGTCGAATGTCAAAATGCAAGGGCACATAAAGAGGCTAAGCCCCCCGGGCCGCCAAATCCCTAGCAACCGCACTGGATCTGCTGTGGCAACACAGTTGACACATAGTTTTTTTTGTACAAACTCTTCCCAAAATACATTTTGTTAAATGACCAAAAAAAATGTGCTATACATTTTCAATACGTTTGTCTAAAATGATGATACCTTCAATCTCCTCTCTTGGCTACGGCACAGGCAATCATTAAAGTGTAAAAGGATCGACTAACTAGTTTAACTGCCATACTAGTACCGATATGCAGCCACATAGAGTATTTAGGCATAGGTCAAGGGTCGGCAACCTTTAGCTAATAGTGTGCCAAACTAGGATTTTTAAATCATTCAGCCCGAAAGTCAACCTGCTCTATTATTTTTTTAATTTTTAAAAATAATATTTATTTAGCGCCGTAGCAAGATAGAGGCCCAAAACGAGATGTATAGAGAAAATCTTTAGAGCGTTTAATATTTAACTTTAAAACAAAACGAGTTCCTGGTTATCATCCTTTTTAATTTATTTGCATTTGCACCAAATACACAATTTTATTACTAAACTTTCACATTTTGATATTTAGTTATCGTGATTTGAGATATGGATCTGGAACCTGCTATACATTAATTATATTTCGATCTCAGTTTCACTGAGATATTCTCTTATATTATTACTAGTGGTTATGCCCGTCAAAATGACGGAGAAACGAATGACTACAATGTGTTTTGTTAACAGAGAAAGAAAAGAGACTATTACAATAAAGACAATGAACGTCTCTTTTCGGTATTTAGGTTTTGTTCTTTTTAATTGTTTCTGGTCGCCCGGTCATATGCATAATAATTGTTACTGTCAAGCTTCTGGTATTAAAACGTAGCAAACAGTTGTGTTGACTTGACTTGTTATTAATAATAGACTATTAAATAAACAATAATATACTATCTAAAAGGGAAAAAAAACACAATACCAAACAATGAAAATGTAAATAATTTAAAAAAAGCGTAGAAAAATATATTTCAATACCATAAAAACTAAAGTGAGAACGATTTATTTCGGTATTTAATTTTTGTTCTTGCTTATTGTATTAACAAAACAGTGTTGAGAATGTTTCTTTCAGTATTTAGATTTTGTTATTTTGAATTGTTTCTGGTCGACCTGACCCTAGCATATATGCATAAGAATTGTGGCCTCAAGGACTGGCGTGTGTGTAAACCGCCGATACATTCCCATTAAGAATACACTGGCGGTCGAACGCATGGGGCACAGCCCCCGCAACGGGTCCGAGGTCCATTACACTGCCGAGAGGCCACTGGTCTCGGTGGGGAGGAAGCAATGGACGCTGCAATCCCGTCTCGAGAACCAGCCGGTGCCTGGATGCATGTACCTATAGTAGGCCTATAGGATTTGTGCTACCGGGTGACAGTCCAGATATTCTGGCGAGCCACCACGATAATGATCCTTAGGGGAACCGCAGTGAACGATCGCTGCGCTGCGGAAACCTTCCCCGTTACACGGCACGCCGCGCCTTCGGCGTGTCATTGGGTGGCTGGAGCCTGGACAGAGATTGCTCAATCCTAAGCGTTACGCCCTGGACACAAGAGCCGAAAGGCTCGTTCAGGTTTTTTTAAGAGATGTTTTAATTCGATATGAAAATGTAGCAAACAGTTGTGTGACTTGACTTGTTATTTATAATATTAAATTAACAATAATATACTACCTAAAAGAAAAAAAACATAAATACAAAACAATAAAAAAGATAAATAATATTTAAAAAAAAATAGAAAATAATATTTCAATGCAATAAAAAACTAAATTGAGAAAGATTTTTCGGTATTTAATATATGTTCTTGCTTACTGTATCAATAAAACAGTATTGAGAATGTTTCTTTCGGTATTTAGTTTTTATTTTATATCGTTGCTGTCAAGCTTATGGTACCCGGTATTTGAAAGTAATCATTTATAGGCCTAACTTGTTTTTTTAATAATTCGAATCATTTAATTTATAAAGTGTATACAGTCGCCTATTAAAGGATATTCTAAATAGCGACGTAAATCCATTAAATAATTAAAACATTTGGTTACTTTTACTTAGGATAATGCAAACATCAATAATGAAAAAAGAAATAATTTGATAGACATTACGTCATACGCTAGTATTTTTTTAAATGTAAACCATTGAAACTCTCCAAGCCAAATTGCGGTGCGTAACTTTTAAAAAAGGTCTCGCCACATTAAAAAAACAACAGTAGAATTGGGAAAATCCGGAAAGACCCTCGCGTTCAACATAGTGAATGTCGCGTTCAACATAGTAATTGAACGGAAGTGGCCATTTGCTATGTACCGTTATATTTATTTGCATAGATGGATATGACATTTTAGATTTTTTAAATCAACACAATTATGATTATAAGTGATAAAATAAAATAATCTTTTGGAGGACGTTTCCAATTTATACATTAAATTTTTGGCCCAAATAGTCAAACGGCTTAGGAGCCTATAGCGAACAAACATATATTATATAAATAAATATATAAACAAACATATAAACAAACTCACGGTAATTATATATGTTGATGATTTGACTAATTTAGAGACACCAACAATATCGTAGAGCTGTGTAGAGACATTGTAATCATACAAGCATAGTAGTTAATGTAATGTTTAAAAATGTACACATTTTATTATAAATTTTTTAGTCATATAATATTTATTTACTTTTCAACTAACTATCACAATTTGATAAATTTTAAAATTATAAATCGTAAGAGCCATTAATGTTTTTATTAAAGAAAAATTTGAAACATATTGGAAATATTAAAGCAAAAAAAAAAACAAATACAAATCGGGCTAATTATCTCCCTTCTTTTAAAATAAAAACTAATATTACTTTTTAATTGTTATTTCTTTATACAAATCTAGCATGTTTTTGTTTAAAATTTGACTTGCTGCATTTTAAATGGTCATTATCCCTCCACTTAAATAAAAAGATCCACATCTAAGATGGTTGTATATGGATAAATCCAGTCAGACTTGATGTGCTATATGAAAACAAGTCCATAAATTTGAAAGTCTTGTCTTTGTTTATAAAACTCCTCACTATCTATTTTAATATATGGCATAAATTAGGGAATTACAAGTAGTTAAGTGTTTTGAAATTGAATTAACGTGAAAGATTTGTCCAGTTTCAATGCAAATCCATTCCAGTGGTTGAACAGACAAATTCTGTTTGGCCACGTCCTTGTAAAAGCAAGCTCAACTCACTGAAATGTGTCGCTCGCCATTCAGAAACATCGGCTTCAACAGTTAGTGCCTCCTCATTCACTTATTGAAAAAAATCAACAAGAAGCACCTTTTGGAGGTCTCGTGCCATCTAAAATCGCTCTGCGTGCCATGTCTGGCACGCGTGCTTTAGGTTGTCGACCCCTGGCCTAGGCTACTAAGCTAACAGGGAGAACTGTAAGCCTGTAAGGCTCATATTTGTAAGTGTCTCTGGAGAAAACAAAAGAGATCCTAAATGCTATAGAAAATAACTCGGCTCTATATTACAACTAGATGCTTCCTTGCAAATTTAACAAAATGTTCAAGTACACATTCAAAGAATACCAAAATTAAGGGCCACCAGCGCCACGTAGGAGGTTTTGGGGCATCTCCTCTTAGCTTTATTGCAACAATTAAAAAATACTTGCGTAATCGCCAATTTAATTTTAAATTTTAATATTCATGGCTCATTAAACTTTTATGGGCACCGGTACGGCGTACCGGCTTTACCCCCCTATCGTGGGGCCTGCTTACCAACGCTATATATGGGCCTTTGACGTTGACTCCACGAGGATTAATATAAGTGGACAATGCATTATGCACTAACCCTAGCAAGGACATTGCTTAAATTTTTTGTTGATTATAAGATATTTTGACATGAA
The DNA here is from genome assembly GCA_949126835.1 of Anisus vortex. Taxonomy (NCBI): domain Eukaryota; kingdom Metazoa; phylum Mollusca; class Gastropoda; family Planorbidae; genus Anisus; species Anisus vortex. Next base: position 40,973,852 of record OX421494.1, on the reverse strand, counting down.
ATTATGCTTCTTTGTTCTTTCAAAAACGTTTAACGTTTAGGCATTATGGAGTATCGAGCGTGCGGATCGTGTCTATAAACTCCACATCTATTTATCGTGTCTACACTAGACAACATTAGGAGTTTAGGCGTGTCTAAACCACACAATATTGAGTGTGTAGGCGTGTCTAGACTCGACCATTCGTGACTAGACTAAATAACATCTAGTTGGTAGACTTGACCACATTGAGTGCCGGGGCGTATCTAAACTAAGCGATATTGGGTGCGGAGGTGTATCTGGAATTGACAGCTGTGAATGTGTTGGCGGTGCTAGGAATCGACCACACATTATGTACTCACACTGATAAGTCTTTTCGCACCTACAGTGAGTCGATTCTGAGTTGGCAACACCTGCGGCTATGGCTATGACTAACTCTGTAGGAAATGTGCGCATTATTGAACACTAAGTATAATAAAACAATATCTATTTATAAAGATTACCCCAATAATGCAAAAGTAAGACCATCGTAAAAAAAAAAGGGGGGGGGAAGAGAGGGGGATAAACGTGTGTGTTTATTGTTTACTAAAGGCACGAGTTCAATATGCGAGTCATAAATTCATAACAGATGCAGGTTTTGTTTAAATACTAAACTTTCGATAGTTTATTATAGAGTTTAGTAACGCCAATTTTAGTATATGGCTGCGAAGCATGAACATTGAACAAAAAAAAAAAAAAGACTGCATATTCGGAAAGTGCAGAGATGTGGTTTTATAGAAGAATGCAACGAGTGGCATGGAAAGAGAAAATATCTAATGTGGAAGTGCTAAAAATGTCAAACGCTAACAGAAAAGTAATTGTAAAGATCATGAAGAGAAAATCAACGTTAGTAGGCCACACAATAAGAAAGGAAAACATAGAAAACATCATACTAACTGGAAATCTGGAGGCAAAGAGATGCAGATCAAGACAGAGAAGAAAGATATTAGATAACTATCAAACAGCAGTTCGGGGGCCGACCACACACTCGAGGTCCAAATAAAAAAGAATCAAAACATTTTTAATTATTTATTTAATATTATTTTATTCAGTTATTAGGAAATTTAATAGCACATTGATACACTACACATGAACACCTATATTCGTGGGAATTGTAAAATTGTTTCCTGGATGCAGAAAATAGAAGACATTTCTGTTAAATAAAAAGGTCTCCACGGGCCCCATTAAAGGGTCTCGTGGGCCGCAACCGCTGTCTAACGCCCCCGTTGTGCCTATCCCAAGCTCTCCACCGCCTAACAGACACAAACAAACATTACCCATTTCATTGCGTAAGTGTTACTTTATGCAAGGGATTCATATATATTCATATTAATGGGGCGTAGTCAATGTTAAAAGGAGTTCTTTGATATAAGAGACTGCCAATCTTCTGTTAGAAAACAACAACAAATATAATTTTAAAAAAAACAACGAAAACTAAACAAAATCTGTTTTTAACAAAAGAGCTTTAGTGTTTATAATACATGCGTACTTCATGCGTTCATTTAAGCATGTCCGTATTGAGTGGCGTCTCCTATATTGTAATGTATTGTTGGATCGATCAATCATGTCACATTCGTCATTCATCCATTCCGAAAGCTCTAATATCTAGTCATTCAGTCCCGGGGGTAAACCATTGTTTAATCTAATATAATGCACACACACACAAAATAAACAAACAAACCTTTCGAGCTATGGATTCTGTGGTCAATTAGTTTCATTCTAAATATTTTCATATAATGATAATAATATTATCAGTATTATTCTAGTAGCCCGACTGTACTTTGAGTGTTTTTGAAGACGTCAATTAGATCTTCTGGGTGCTGGGCATAATATACATTATGTTTTCTTCATCAAACTCAATTTGAATAAATTGAAAAGCACTGCTAGTATGTGATTTCTCTCACTTTAATGTACATTCCTGCCTCTAGGCTTCAATAAAATATGTATAATAATATTAACAAGTAGAAGACGCGGATATAGACGTAAAACATTTTCTTAGATCAGGGGTCGGCAACATTGTGCTAACAGAGTGCTAAACTAAACCGTTCAGTGTGCTAACAGCCTAAATGTCAACCTGCCCTATTATACTTGTTTTGTTTAATTTTTTATAAGACAATTAATTTAACTCCGTAGCAAGACCAAGGCCAAAAGCAAAGGAAATCTATAGCGTTAAAGCGTTTTATATTTAATAACAAAACTAACGTGTTTGTGATTAAGAAGATAAGATAAGAATGGGCATTTCTTTAAGCGCTTCTATCCATGCTATTAAATTAGCATGCTCAGTGCGCTCTTTGTGTGATTTGCAGTGGCAGATGTATTAGCCGAAGAGAAAGGTCTTTAAGTTCTTTTTAAAAGATTCTCTTGTCCCAGATTCTCTCATCCTTTTTTTTTGCATTTATACCAAATACAAGGTTTTATTACCAAACTTTCACATATTATATGATAATTATTTTGTAATACATTATTTGGTTGCCAAGATAAGGATCTAGTAACTGCTAATATTGATTTATATTTTGTTCTCAGTTTAACTGAGATTTTCTTTATTTAATTGAAACATATCTCTTGTCAATTACTAATATTGTTAAGCGGAATTGATAAGTAGTAATCATACAAATCGGGTAGTAAATGTAATTTTTTTAAAATGTGCATATAAATTATTTGTCATATAATATTTATTTAATATTCAACGACTTTTTACAGTTTTGTCATTATAAAGTTAGAAGTTGTAAGCCATTTAGTCTTTTATAAAAATAAAAATAAAAAACATAATATTAGACAAATTAGCGCAAATAATACGGGTTAATTATCTCCCTTTTAATGAAAATTAATTATCTTAATTTGATTCACTAGTGATGCCAAACAAGTTATGTTTTGTAATATAACAAATAACCCTGACTAATTATAATTTCTTTTTATAAATCCAGCATTATGTTATTCATTTGAAGATTTAATTATTAGAGGTATAAAATTAATGTTCATTAAACAGTTGTAAATAAACATTTCCTGCATTGATTGTCTGTCCATTTAAGGAGTTTATCTTTTAAACATTAGGACTAATAATTAAAACAATTACATAATATAGTTGTATTAAAATGTCTCTATTTATATTTATGTTTCATTATAGAAGAAGAGTATAAAAACTCTTTTAAATGTAATCAGTCAATTAATGAGCGCCTTGTCCTAAAATGCTTAACACTTATTTATAATAACATATTTATAGTTAGTCATTTCTGAGTAGTGAAGTGTAAGTGACCTTTTTGAATGCTTAAATCGGCTTTCATGTGCAGTAAATACTGTTCACAAGTAAGTGTAAATGGAACCAAAAGCTTAAAGTAGAACAAATGCATAGCAGTTGAGAATAGCAGATGACTTTCCTTCCATATTTTCCCGCGAATTGGCACATTTTGATGCCCATTTTTTTTATGTTTAAATTTTAACATGCTGCGTTTTAAAATCACCAGTATCCTTCCACTTAAAAAACATCTACATCTAAGAAGGTTGTAGTAAGATCAAGCCAGTTAGGCTTGATGAGGTACGAAAAAAATGAGTCCATGAATTTAATAGTCTTGCCTTTGTTTAGAAAACTCCGCTTTGAGTGATTCGATGTACTACTAAAAAAGCCCAACTATAATCTATCTTAACCCTTACAGTCCCGGGCGCGTATAAAGCGGAACTGAAGGCAGCATAGATAGAAGTAGGTCGGTACGGGAAGGGTTAATATTAGTACATATAGTTAATAGTTTTGAAATTGATTTCACGCAAGATATATGCAAATACATTTCAGTGGTCTAACAGTTCAATTGCTGTTTAAACCCGTCCTTGTAAATGCGTTTGATCCACTGAAATGTGGCGCTATGTCATTCAGAAACATCGGCTTCAACAGTCAGAACATTCAGAACCAAAAAATGTTTGTTTTCGTCAATAAAAAACACCTCTTGGAGTTCTCTCGCGTGCCATTGAAAATTGCTATGCGTGCCAGGTTTTGTTTCCGACCGCTGTCTTAGATTATTCGTTTAAAGCCCTTTAAATACGAGATATTTTCTATTATATTCTGTAGGTCAAAGTGTATATTTATTCGCACTGCTTTGATTATGAGTGCTCTAAGGGGGAGGGGGGGGGGGGATCATAGCTATCTTCAACCCTACGCTAATGGGTTTAAATATGGATTGCTGAATTCGACAGTTATACCCCACAAATACAATGCTTTCGCTTCCTAATCTAATAGCAACATATTCCTGTGTGGAGGCAGAACATTCTTTAGACACCTGCAGTGGAAGACCGCAGCCATCGCGTGCCTACAAGGTATTATTCCATCCCATAATAATACCTGTATTGATGGACACCTAGAGTGTTATGACGAGTGTGAGATGTATTAAAAAAAAAAGGATGCCACATGCAGCAAGAAAATCGTTTTTGCTCACGCCAACACTGCATGACTTCAATAATATAACACTTTCTCGGCGTGAGTTCTATAATATAACACTTTCTCGGCGTGAGTTCTATAATATAACACTTTCTCGGCGTGAGTTCTATAATATAACACTTTCTCGGCGTGAGTTCTATAATATAACACTTTCTCGGCGTGAGTTCTATAATATAACACTTTCTCGGCGTGAGTTCTATAATATAACACTTTCTCGGCGTGAGTTCTATAATATAACACTTTCTCGGCGTGAGTTCTATAATATAACACTTTCTCGGCGTGAGTTCTATAATATAACACTTTCTCGGCGTGAGTTCTATAATATAACACTTTCTCGGCGTGAGTTCTATAATATAACACTTTCTCGGCGTGAGTTCTATAATATAACACTTTCTCGGCGTGAGTTCTATAATATAACACTTTCTCGGCGTGAGTTCTATAATATAACACTTTCTCGGCATGAGTTCTATAATATAACACTTTCTCGGCGTGACTTCTATAATATAACACTTTCTATAGTAGCCATCTCGGCATGACTTCAATAATATAACACTTTCTATAGTGGCCATCTCGGCATGACTTCAATAATATAACACTTTCTATAGTGGCCATCTCGGCGTGACTTCTATAATATAACACTTTCTATAGTGGCCATCTCGGCATGACTTCAATAATATAACACTTTCTATAGTGGCCATCTCGGCGTGACTTCTATAATATAACACTTTCTATAGTGGCGATCTCGGCGTGACTTCAATAATATAACACTTTCTATAGTGGCGATCTCGGCGTGACTTCTATAATATAACACTTTCTATAGTGGCCATCTCGGCGTGACTTCTATAATATAACACTTTCTATAGTGGCCATCTCGGCGTGACTTCTATAATATAACACTTTCTATAGTGGCCATCTCGGCGTGACTTCTATAATATAACACTTTCTATAGTGGCCATCTGGGCGTGACTTCTATAATATAACACTTTCTATAGTGGCCATCTCGGCGTGACTTCTATAATATAACACTTTCTATAGTGGCCATCTCGGCGTGACTTCTATAATATAACACTTTCTATAGTGGCCATCTCGGCGTGACTTCTATAATATAACACTTTCTATAGTGGCCATCTCGGCGTGACTTCTATAATATAACACTTTCTATAGTGGCCATCTCGGCGTGACTTTTATAATATAACACTTTCTATAGTGGCCATCTCGGCGTGACTTCTATAATATAACACTTTCTATAGTGGCCATCTCGGCGTGACTTCTATAATATAACACTTTCTATAGTGGCCATCTGGGCATGACTTCTATAATATAACACTTTCTATAGTGGCCATCTCGGCGTGACTTCTATAATATAACACTTTCTATAGTGGCCATCTCGGCGTGACTTCTATAATATAACACTTTCTATAGTAGCCATCTGGGCATGACTTCTATAATATAACACTTTCTATAGTAGCCATCTGGGCGTGACTTCTATAATATAACACTTTCTATAGTGGCCATCTCGGCGTGACTTCTATAATATAACACTTTCTATAGTAGCCATCTGGGCATGACTTCTATAATATAACACTTTCTATAGTGGCCAACACTGCATGACTTCTATAATATAACATTTTCTTTAGTAGCCATCACGGCGTGACTTCTATAATATAACACTTTCTATAGTGGCCATCTCGGCGTGACTTCTATAATATAACACTTTCTATAGTGGCCATCTCGGCGTGACTTCTATAATATAACACTTTCTATAGTGGCCATCTCGGCGTGACTTCTATAATATAACACTTTCTATAGTGGCCATCTGGGCATGACTTCTATAATATAACACTTTCTATAGTGGCCATCTCGGCGTGACTTCTATAATATAACACTTTCTATAGTGGCCATCTCGGCGTGACTTCTATAATATAACACTTTCTATAGTAGCCATCTGGGCATGACTTCTATAATATAACACTTTCTATAGTAGCCATCTGGGCGTGACTTCTATAATATAACACTTTCTATAGTGGCCATCTCGGCGTGACTTCTATAATATAACACTTTCTATAGTAGCCATCTGGGCATGACTTCTATAATATAACACTTTCTATAGTGGCCAACACTGCATGACTTCTATAATATAACACTTTCTTTAGTAGCCATCTCGGCGTGACTTCTATAATATAACACTTTCTATAGTGGCCATCTCGGCGTGACTTCTATAATATAACACTTTCTATAGTGGCCATCTCGGCGTGACTTCTATAATATAACACTTTCTATAGTAGCCATCTGGGCATGACTTCTATAATATAACACTTTCTATAGTGGCCATCTCGGCGTGACTTCTATAATATAACACTTTCTATAGTGGCCATCTCGGCGTGACTTCTATAATATAACACTTTCTATAGTGGCCATCTCGGCATGACTTCTATAATATAACACTTTCTATAGTAGCCATCTCGGCATGACTTCTATAATATAACACTTTCTATAGTGGCCATCTCGGCGTGACTTCTATAATATAACACTTTCTATAGTGGCCATCTCGGCGTGACTTCTATAATATAACACTTTCTATAGTGGCCATCTCGGCGTGACTTCTATAATATAACACTTTCTATAGTAGCCATCTGGGCATGACTTCTATAATATGACACTTTCTATAGTGGCCATCTCGGCGTGACTTCTATAATATAACACTTTCTATAGTGGCCATCTCGGCGTGACTTCTATAATATATCACTTTCTATAGTAGCCATCTCGGCGTGAGTTCTATAATATAACACTTTCTATAGTAGCCATCTCGGCGTGACTTCTATAATATAACACTTTCTATAGTAGCCATCTCGGCGTGACTTCTATAATATAACACTTTCTATAGTAGCCATCTCGGCGTGACTTCTATAATATAACACTTTCTATAGTAGCCATCTCGGCGTGACTTCTATAATATAACACTTTCTATAGTAGCCATCTCGGCGTGACTTCTATAATATAACAATCTCTATAGTGGCCATCTGGGCGTGACTTCTATAATATAACACTTTCTATAGTGGCCATCTCGGCGTGACTTCTATAATATAACACTTTCTATAGTGGCCAACACTGCATGACTTCTATAATATAACACTTTCTATAGTGGCCAACACTGCATGACTTCTATAATATAACACTTTCTATAGTAGCCATCTCGGCATGACTTCTATAATATAACACTTTCTATAGTAGCCATCTGGGCGTGACTTCTATAATATAACACTTTCTATAGTAGCCATCTGGGCGTGAGTTCTATAATATAACACTTTCTATAGTAGCCATCTCGGCGTGACTTCTATAATATAACACTTTCTATAGTAGCCATCTCGGCGTGACTTCTATAATATAACACTTTCTATAGTAGCCATCTCGGCGTGACTTCTATAATATAACAATCTCTATAGTGGCCATCTGGGCGTGACTTCTAATAATATAACACTTTCTATAGTAGCCATCTCGGCGTGACTTCTATAATATAACACTTTCTATAGTAGCCATCTCGGCGTGACTTCTATAATATAACACTTTCTATAGTAGCCATCTCGGCGTGACTTCTATAATATAACAATCTCTATAGTGGCCATCTGGGCGTGACTTCTATAATATAACACTTTCTATAGTAGCCATTTCGGCGTGACTTCTATAATATAACACTTTCTATAGTGGCCATCTGGGCATGACTTCTATAATATAACACTTTCTATAGTAGCCATCTCGGCGTGACTTCTATAATATAACACTTTCTATAGTGGCCATCTGGGCGTGACTTCTATAATATAACACTTTCTATAGTGGCCATCTCGGCGTGACTTCTATAATATAACACTTTCTATAGTGGCCAACACTGCATGACTTCTATAATATAACACTTTCTATAGTGGCCAACACTGCATGACTTCTATAATATAACACTTTCTATAGTGGCCATCTGGGCATGACTTCTATAATATAACACTTTCTATAGTAGCCATCTGGGCGTGACTTCTATAATATAACACTTTCTATAGTGGCCATCTCGGCGTGACTTCTATAATATAACACTTTCTATAGTAGCCATCTCGGCATGACTTCTATAATATAACACTTTCTATAGTGGCCATCTCGGCGTGACTTCTATAATATAACACTTTCTATAGTAGCCATCTGGGCGTGACTTCTATAATATAACACTTTCTATAGTAGCCATCTGGGCGTGACTTCTATAATATAACACTTTCTATAGTGGCCATCTGGGCGTGACTTCTATAATATAACACTTTCTATAGTGGCCATCTCGGCGTGACTTCTATAATATAACACTTTCTATAGTGGCCATCTGGGCATGACTTCTATAATATAACACTTTCTATAGTAGCCATCTCGGCATGACTTCTATAATATAACACTTTCTATAGTGGCCATCTCGGCGTGACTTCTATAATATAACACTTTCTATAGTAGCCATCTGGGCGTGACTTCTATAATATAACACTTTCTATAGTAGCCAACTCGGCATGACTTCTATAATATAACACTTTCTATAGTAGCCATCTGGGCATGACTTCTATAATATAACACTTTCTATAGTAGCCATCTCGGCATGACTTCTATAATATAACACTTTCTATAGTAGCCATCTGGGCGTGACTTCTATAATATAACACTTTCTATAGTGGCCATCTCGGCGTGACTTCTATAATATAACACTTTCTATAGTAGCCATCTCGGCATGACTTCTATAATATAACACTTTCTATAGTAGCCATCTCGGCATGACTTCTATAATATAACACTTTCTATAGTGGCCATCTCGGCGTGACTTCTATAATATAACACTTTCTATAGTAGCCATCTCGGCGTGACTTCTATAATATAACACTTTCTATAGTGGCCATCTCGGCGTGACTTCTATAATATAACACTTTCTATAGTAGCCATCTCGACGTGACTTCTATAATATAACACTTTCTATAGTGGCCATCTCGGCGTGACTTCTATAATATAACACTTTCTATAGTAGCCATCTCGGCGTGACTTCTATAATATAACACTTTCTATAGTGGCCATCTCGGCGTGACTTCTATAATATAACACTTTCTATAGTGGCCATCTCGGCGTGACTTCTATAATATAACACTTTCTATAGTAGCCATCTCGGCGTGACTTCTATAATATAACACTTTCTATAGTAGCCATCTCGGCGTGACTTCTATAATATAACACTTTCTATAGTAGCCATCTCGGCGTGACTTCTATAATATAACACTTTCTATAGTAGCCATCTCGGCGTGACTTCTATAATATAACACTTTCTATAGTGGCCATCTCGGCGTGAGTTCTATTATATAACACTTTCTATAGTGGCCATCTCGGCGTGACTTCTATAATATAACACTTTCTATAGTAGCCATCTCGGCGTGACTTCTATAATATAACACTTTCTATAGTGGCCATCTCGGCGTGACTTCTATAATATAACACTTTCTATAGTGGCCATTTGGGCGTGAGTTCTATAATATAACACTTTCTATAGTGGCCATCTGGGCGTGAGTTCTATTATATAACACTTTCTATAGTGGCCATCTGGGCGTGAGTTCTATTATATAACACTTTCTATAGTGGCCATCTGGGCGTGAGTTCTATTATATAACACTTTCTATAGTGGCCATCTGGGCGTGAGTTCTATTATATAACACTTTCTATAGTGGCCATCTGGGCGTGAGTTCTATTATATAACACTTTCTATAGTAGCCATCTGGGCGTGAGTTCTATTATATAACACTTTCTATAGTGGCCATCTCGGCGTGACTTCTATTATATAACACTTTCTATAGTGGCCATCTCGGCGTGAGTTCTATTATATAACACTTTCTATAGTGGCCATCTCGGCGTGAGTTCTATTATATAACACTTTCTATAGTAGCCATCTGGGCGTGAGTTCTATTATATAACACTTTCTATAGTGGCTATCTCGGCGTGACTTCTATAATATAACACTTTCTATAGTGGCCATCTGGGCGTGAGTTCTATTATATAACACTTTCTATAGTAGCCATCTGGGCGTGAGTTCTATAATATAACACTTTCTATAGTAGCCATCTCGGCGTGACTTCTATAATATAACACTTTCTATAGTGGCTATCTCGGCGTGACTTCTATAATATAACACTTTCTATAATAGCCATCTGGGCGTGAGTTCTATTATATAACACTTTCTATAGTGGCCATCTCGGCGTGACTTCTATAATATAACACTTTCTATAGTGGCCATCTGGGCGTGACTTCTATAATATAACACTTTCTATAGTGGCTATCTCGGCGTGACTTCTATAATATAACACTTTCTATAGTGGCTATCTCGGCGTGACTTCTATAATATAACACTTTCTATAATAGCCATCTGGGCGTGAGTTCTATTATATAACACTTTCTATAGTAGCCATCTGGGCGTGAGTTCTATTATATAACACTTTCTATAATAGCCATCTGGGCGTGAGTTCTATTATATAACACTTTCTATAGTAGCCATCTGGGCGTGAGTTCTATTATATAACACTTTCTATAGTGGCTATCTCGGCGTGACTTCTATAATATAACACTTTCTATAATAGCCATCTGGGCGTGAGTTCTATTATATAACACTTTCTATAGTGGCCATCTCGGCGTGACTTCTATAATATAACACTTTCTATAGTGGCCATCTGGGCGTGACTTCTATAATATAACACTTTCTATAGTGGCCATCTCGGCGTGACTTCTATAATATAACACTTTCTATAGTGGCCATCTGGGCGTGAGTTCTATTATATAACACTTTCTATAGTGGCCATCTCGGCGTGACTTCTATAATATAACACTTTCTATAGTGGCCATCTGGGCGTGACTTCTATAATATAACACTTTCTATAGTGGCTATCTCGGCGTGACTTCTATAATATAACACTTTCTATAGTGGCTATCTCGGCGTGACTTCTATAATATAACACTTTCTATAATAGCCATCTGGGCGTGAGTTCTATTATATAACACTTTCTATAGTAGCCATCTGGGCGTGAGTTCTATAATATAACACTTTCTATAGTAGCCATCTCGGCGTGACTTCTATAATATAACACTTTCTATAGTGGCTATCTCGGCGTGACTTCTATAATATAACACTTTCTATAATAGCCATCTGGGCGTGAGTTCTATTATATAACACTTTCTATAGTGGCCATCTCGGCGTGACTTCTATAATATAACACTTTCTATAGGTCAACACTTGTGTGGTTGTTGCTTTGGTCAAGAGCGGTGTCCTATAATTGTATTAATCTGAGAAGATTTAAATGATAGAAACAATTATCTCTAGAACATATTTTGAGAAACATTTTTCTTTTCAGAATTTCTTAGTCTTAGCATTTCATCTTGTTTTTTTGTGCAATTCTAGCGAGATATGTAAGCGTGATATGTGTGTTTTGTCAGTGTGTTATGTCAGTGTGTTATGTAGGTGTGCTATGTCAGTGTGTTGTGTAACAAGAAATTTCGTGGATATTGGCTAAGTTTTAGAACACTCCAGGGTGTTGTTTTAATTTGTTAAACATAAATTTTGTAGCATAGGGAAAGGAAACAGTGGAAATGAAGATTTTAGTATTTTCATGGTAGATGAGATTAAATAGCTGTTGGTATGTGTAATTCGTTTTAAATATAATAATATAATATATATATATATATATATATATATACAGGCCCGGCGGAAGGCGGGTACAATGCGTGACCATCACGCAGGTGCTGAGCGGTTAAGGCGCGGGAAGGCGCAAAATTTCCCGCTGCTTTTGTTTATTTTCACATTAATTTTAGTCTGATAAATCTTAGGAGAAAGTTCATTCAGTTTCAGTCTTTCAAATGCTATTATTATTTGTTTATATTGTGTGTTTTTTTAATTCTGGTAAATACTAAAATAGTTTTTTTATAATAATAATAGAATAATGATAGAATTAGATCTATAAGTGATATAGAATAATTCGCTATGTATATAGGGGCTACAGAGTTATAAACTTATAACTACATAATATTTTTCGTGCTAAGGTGCAAAAATCGCAGAAAGCGGAAAAATTTATTAAATATTTTATAGATGTAGTGTGATTATATTAATATACAGGGCCGGATTTACCTATAGGCGCTAAGTAGGCTATAGACTAGGGCGGCAAGTAGCCGTGGACACGATAAACGTCCTACCGCCCGGGGGATGTCCATGCGGCAAATGCAGACACCGGTACCGCCGGCTTTGATGTCTACATCGAATACCCCGGCAACCCGAATAGAGACGAACTACGGGGGCCTTGCGACGGTCTCTGCAAATTTGGTGCAGAGATCGAAGCCATCAGTCGGGCTCTGGAGCAGATTCGCCTTTGCCACGTCGAAGGCGCCCTCGGCTCTACGACCGTTAAAATCCTGACTGATGCGTTGTCGAGAGCCGAGAAGTCTGGCTGCATCTGCCCCTCCCTAACCGCGCCGACCCATGGTGGCGCCTAAATAGATTCGGAACAAAGTATCATCTCACATTCCCGCACTGGCCACTGCCCCATTGGGGCATACTTCGCCAGGTTCCGGCCTAATTGAGACTTGCGGTGTCGCCACTGTGGGGAGGAGGAGGAGACAGTGGAGCATATCCTGCGGGAGAGCCCCCGTCTCGTCAGTGATCGAGGAGATGGGACGGGTGACCCAATTTCGACTGTTCTCTACGGAGATTTGGACGTTCTCTAACGCACGGCAGAATTCTTGTCCAGAGCTATTAGGGAATTATACTCTCAACTCTTGTTTCAAATCGGAGTTCAAGTCTAGGGCGGCAAAATTTGGGGGGGGGGGGGGCGGCACATTTCAGTTAAGTCAAACTTTTAAAATACGGACGGCTTAACTTTATATAATCATTGTTTTCGACATTAACATCAGAAGTCGTGTGTCCTCAGCAATATGTGATTCATCAATATCAGGGTGTCAGGGTTGGTGTCTGGGTGCGATCATTCCTTCTATTTAACCCTCTTTTGCCTGGTGATGTAACTTCATCACTACCTAATTTTTTATTTACTTATAAACATGTTGTTTCTCCAAGATTATAATTTGAAGTAATAATAAAATTAATGGGAGAGGCCGAGCCGCCGAAGGGCACACTTTTATAGAACACAGACATCTTGTCTTGGAGAAACTAAATAAATATATTAAAATGTATGGGGCGGCAAAGAGTTCATAAGCGTAGCGGCGGCAAAATTGTAAATTCGGACTGGTAAATATTATTATATATTTTATAATTAAATTGTTTAAAAAAAATATTTTTAGCAAATAATGGCAAAAAGAAATTTTTCTGGCTGGGAATATAAACAAAAACGACAGCGAAAAAAGGAGCAAACGAAAAAAAAAAACAGAAATCATTGGAAAATTATTTGTTCAAGCCTCATTGTCAGAAATCGGCCAACGAAAATAAAATAGACATTGTTCAAAACATTCATTTGAATTCTGAAAGTTTAATTGAAACGATTACCTAATTCGGTTGTACCAGAATCTGAAAGCGTTGTGCAGTTAAATGACTCTGTCGATCGTATTAGAAACACATCAACATGAACATTTAAAATAAGATATCTATAATATAGTATAAGCTTATAGCGAAAAGAATTCTTTGTAAAATAATATTTTTTATTCAAAAATCTTCACCAAAAACTATGATCTAGTTCTTAAATTTTAACATAGCTTCCAATATTTAACACTCTAAACATAAAAGTAAAAAAAAAGAAATTTTATAAAAAAAATATTTTGTTAATTGGCAACTAAGCATGCTTCTAGCTACTGTCCCATAAAAGGGACGTTTTACACGGAGGCATTCGTTGCTACTGTCCCACTTGTGGGACGCTTGTTTGACACCGATATTATATTTTTTAATAACTTCATTTGTTATAATTGATAGATAAATGATGATATTAAACACTTTATGTGGTTTTATATAAAAAATGTAATCATATTTCATATATGTGTACTTACTTTTGAGCATGTTTATTTTTTTCATCAGTTTTTACAAGTTAAAAGTTCAAGGTCATGTAAATCTCATTAAAAGTTAAATTTTGTTCGCAAAGCAAATTTAAAGTCTGACAAATTTTTGTTTTTATAATGCATATAAGTATTTAATAGGATTTTTTTTACCATAAGTGGGACACTATCAGAAAATGAAATTTCACTGAATTTTCAAAAAAGGCGGCAACATAAAAATTTTACGCACCCTCAAAATGTGTAGTGCCGGGCCTGTATATATATATATATATTATAAATGTGTAATTTTTTCTCAAATCACTTATGAAATTGTGGCTTTTTGGCGTCTTTTAATTGATTGAATATTTATTGTGTCCAGCATTGGCATTCATTCTTTTATTCTTTAAAAAAATACTATTATTAATTAAATTGCAGAAATCATAAATATAAAGATTTAAAAAATCCCTTAAGGAAAATGATCACCATTGGACTAGTGAAGCAGAATTTATAAAGTTTCATTGACTAACATTGTGCACTAAAACAGTTACTTAAAATAAATTGATGAAAGGGACACACACTAAAGACCCCGTGAGAAAAATCATGTTTATTTGAGGATTCGAACCGAAGAACGTCAGATTAACATCCACAGCACTTCTCCATGATCACCACGTTTCGCTAACAAAAAAATATATTATATATAACAAAATCTTGAACGTCATGCTCGCAACTTTGATTTCAACACTTTCAGTGTGCACATTTTTCTTAAACAACTCTACAATGGAAACACAATATACAGTCTATTCTATTAGCTATTGCTTTTCAATCTAATTTGTTCACTTCTAATGACAACACTTAGGGGAGCTAATGATTTTGCAATTTCTAAATCACTGGCAATATGCCTAGTTTTCATCAATAGGTGGCGCCACTAGATAATCTCACTCTCTGCCTTTCAGTAATGTCGTTAAAACGTGTTCAATATCTTCTTTCCCTTTTTTTTCTTTCTTAAAAGTTCTTGACATTTTGCCCAAGGGGAATTAAATCGGTAAAAAAAAAAAAAGAAATTGCATCAGTACTCAATTATTCAGACACGTGAAAACCATTACGATGCCAGACATATTATTGATGTATGTTCCTGCAATCCGATCAAATGTTGCAGGTTAGGAATTAGGAAAAGAATTTTTATTTTTTTATTATCGTTGTTTATTATTGTTGTTACTGGTTACTGTTCTTTATGTTGCCAATCTTGCTGTAATAAAACTATAAGATTGTCATTTATTATTTGGATTTTCTACTGAATCAAGGAAATTAAACTCTCGACACGGGAGGCGAGAACATGCCGCTATGCAAGAAAATCTAGGCTAGCCAAACATTGCTTTAAGAAAAATTAGGATCCATAGATGTCGTTTCTTTTGTTGTTTGTCGGCTAGATCTTAATATTCGAAGCTGTTTAAGCTAGATCTTAATATTCGAAGCTGTTTGAGCTAGATCTTAATATTCTAAAATGTTTGAGCTCGATCTTAATATTCGAAGCTGTTTGTGTTAGATCTTAATATTCGAAGCTGTTTGATTTAGATCTTAATATTCGAAGCTGTTTGAGTTAGATCTTAATATTCGAAGCTGTTTGAACTAGATCTTAATATTCGAAGCTGTTTGATTTAGATCTTAATATTCGAAGCTGTTTGAGTTAGACCTTAATATTCGAAGCTGTTTGAGTTAGAGTTAGATTCTAATATTCGAAGCTGTTTGAGTTAGACCTTAATATTCGAAGCTGTTTGAGTTAGATCTTAATATTCGAAGCTGTTTGAGTTAGTTTTCTTTTTGTTTTGCGTGTACTGTAAGCATTTTAAAAGAACTGCACTGTACGTTTAATTAGTAATTAGATTCAAGTTGTTGAATTTGAACATTAGCGATTGAATTATATCATTATCTGAACTGTAAACTATAAATATGCCCAGTGATGCTAAAGTGATGCTACAGTGATGCTACAGTGATGCTACAGTGATGCTACAGTGATGCTACAATTCTTATAGCTGATGGTGAGTAGTTGATAGAAGAGCTACAAGGTAATACAATTGTAGCCTAAATATCTAACTCAACGGCTAACCAAGAGAAGACAACCATACCGTGAAAAAAAAATATATAAAGGGAGACAATCAATATATTTATCACATCTAAAAAAAATAGTATAGGTCTACATACCGAAATACTTTTTTTTTAAATTACACTTTTCAAAAACCTATTGTCTAATAAAAAAAATAAAAGCCTAAAAAGACTTAAAGATTGTTTTAATAGTATTTCAATGTTTTAATCCAGTTCGTTCAAATTCCTTCATTTAATTGTAACAGTTTATTGGATTAAGGTAAGAAGACAAACAAAAAGAAGATATTTATGAATAGCGGAAGTGATCAATGAAAGAGCTTTGCGTCATACCTTGGGATTTTTCCTAACTTTAGTCACATTATGTATTTATATTTAAACTAGAAGGTTAGGATTAGGATTGAGGCCGAGGTTAGGTTTAGTGTTGACAATATTTTTATTTTATTATTAGCATAATAAAGGAAACAGTGCCATAGGCTGATGTGCTGACTTTTCACTTTTAAAATTACTATTTTTTTTAGTATTTATGTAATATGGTGCCCGTCCTCAAATGAGTTAGTTTGGCAGCAAAGTTGGCAATACCGAAAAAATAATAAGGCACATTGAACAATCAGCCCATTTGATTTCACACAAAGACGAGATCTCAACGCTATTGTCGTGCCTAATGCCCTACCCTTGGTGTTTTATTTTGCTTTCAACCTTAATCTGACTGGTCACCTTGTCTTGGGTACCTGTTTTGTGGCTACCTTGTCTTGGGTACCTGTTTTGTGGCTACCTTGTCTTGGGTACCTGTTTTGTGGCTACCTTGTCTTGGGTATCTGTTTTGTGGCTACCTTGTCTTGGGTACCTGTTTTGTGGCTACCTTGTCTTGGGTACCTGTTTTGTGGCTACCTTGTCTTGGGTACCTGTTTTGTGGCTACCTTGTCTTGGGTACCTGTTTTGTGGCTACCTTGTCTTGGGTACCTGTTTTGTGGCTACCTTGTCTTGGGTACCTGTTTTGTGGCTACCTTGTCTTGGGTACCTGTTTTGTGGCTACCTTGTCTTGGGTACCTGTTTTGTGGCTACTTTGAAATAAATGCTCGATTGGGTGTGCTGACCCTAGAGCATAGGGCGTAGGTTCTCAACGGGGGCGATATCGCCCCCCCCCCCCCGGGGGGCGGTGAGAAGCTTTATGGGGGCGCTGACATCCCCGGGGGCGATTGGGGGGCGGTGAGGGGCAAGTGGGCGGTACAAACGTAGCTGATGTATTTTAACACCTCAGCTATTTGAATCGATTTGTTTTTGGATGAAATGTTATGTAAACGCAAGTGCTGCTAAATATCTGATACCCCCAACAGTAAGCCTACATAATTATTATATTAATAAGAAATAAGAATCGCAATGACTTTTCGATGAAGTAGGGGTCTGTATTTGGCAATTATAGTGTGCGGCCGGTTGGTCCTGTGGTTGGTTCACCGGACCATCAACTATGCTGACCGATCACTGTCGCTTTAGCATCTTCTATTATTAATATCTCAGTTCAACTGAGATGTCTTATATGTGTTTTACATACGAAATTGTAAAACAATTATGGTAAAGCGGTAAAGTAATCATCCAAACTGGGTAGTTATTGTAATGCTTGAAAATATACATATAATTTATTTAGTCATATAATATTTATATCATTTTCAAATACTTTTTACAGTTTGATCATTTCAAAGTTATAAATGTAAGCCATTTAATTTTTATAAAAGAAAAAAAAAAACAGAAATATTAGCTCAAATAAAACGGGCTAATTATCTCCCTTTAACTAAAAAATTAGATTTTTTAGATTCAATATTTGATTCAATTACAAGTTCTGTTTTGTAATATAACAAATATTACTGATTTTTAGACCTAAGGCTTTTTGCAACCGAAATTGAAACAAAAATAGATAAATGATAACACACCAGGCATATCATTGATATTGATTTATTTAAACCTTTTGTTCAGGCAATTTTTTTATCTATTAATTCTTTTTTTAAAGATAATTAATCACACAAAAAGTCTAGTTCCCCTAAAAAAAATGCGGAAACTATAGTCCAGATGGGCGGAAAGGGGGAGGGGGAGTGGGCGCTAAAAGAAAGTTGTGGGGGGGGGGGGTGAACGAAAAAAAATTGTAAAAGGGGGCGGTGAGCCGAAAAAGGTTGAGAACTTATGCCCTAGAGCAAAAACAAAATCAAATCTGTCTGTTTGGTTATTGAGCAAAAGGCATTGTTGTACCCACCACATTTAGATGAAACTAAAATGTAGTAATGGAACCAAACAAAAAAAGATAGATTTAACTCTTGAAAATTGAACTAGCCACAACCAACGTGTATTTATTTGATATAATGAACATTTAAAATATTTTCCAAACACTAAATTGACTTGTTTACTTCAATATAAATTAAGGGACAAAAGTACATGTTTCTCGAACTTCAAATTAACATTAGCTATTAATAGACGGCTTTGGCTTAATGATCTCTTATACATTAATTGGTAAAAGAAAAATTGTAACCCGCTAAAGCAATTGAAATAGATTGATCGGCTAATGAACTGTGAGACGTTTGGTATCGATTATAAATCAGTCAATGGACCTTACATGGGCGTTGGGTAAAAACAGAAGGAAATGACGTCATGTGTACCTATAGTGGTGACAATTTGTTCTCTGGGATATTGACACATTGACATTACAGACAGAGACATGTAGACAAATAGACAGACAAAGAGTTCTTATAATTAAAATTCAGTGTCCTTTATGAATCTAAGCAGAGTTCATCAGTTTTTCCATTAGCTTTAATGATACGAAAAAATTGTGTGGCAATCACATCACAATAGCTAGACAATATTCTTCTCACCAATAATGAATGCTGGGCGTCATACATAGATAGGCAGGCCCTAATGTAGCTGTTTTCATTTATTTTAATTTTTAGTTTGTTATAGTATATCCGTTAATACTGTTACAAGTTGAATCGCGAATCATTAGAATTTTTATTTTGATAAAAGCAGACGACTTGATTGCTAGAGCAGGATACGTTTTAGGCTGTTGGTGCGCTGAATGAATTAGAAATCTTTCTTTATCACACTATTATCAAAAGATTGGCTACCTCTGAAGTAGACGGTGCATTAAAGAAGTTGAACGAGTGAACGTGGTGGAGCATTATTATGTAACCTTTGATGGTAAATAAAACATACGAACTGCTGCAAGTACTGCGATGTGTCTTTATTAGAACGTGAGTTAAAATAGAATGTGTGGAACAGTTGACAATGACTTTCAGCCTTTAGTATTTAGACGAAAATAGCTGTAACTGTGCGAGCGATCTAAGTATTTATTACACCAGCTGTAGCCGTAGCATAAACTATTAACTCAATGATTGCAATTAAATTCAGCTTTAAATATAATGGACAAACGAAATATTATTGGATTGATGTAAAATAATATTATTTTAATGGATTATATTAAATATAATAATACACCTTTGATGGTAGGGCGTACATAACCCACATAGTGAAACTATCACATATTTTGCTAATAATAAATGAATAATATGGTCCCAAATGAGTGACTCCCCCCCCCCCCTTTGGCTAACACCATTCCTCTCTATCCCATATTTATCGCAATGCGTGTGAAGCCCTCGTTTTGCCTTGATGCCCGTAAGAACATTCGTCATCATCCAATGTGTTCATCCATCCCCAACGACCTTAATATGAGATTTACCAAAGGGAGAGAAATCTCAATACAGTAGTGTGACTCGTGGTGTTGGAGTTGGGATGTCGGTTAGCTATTTGAACTGAACTTGTTGAGATCACCCGAAAGTTTATGACGTAACTAATTTCAAAAGTGGAGATATTTTTTTTTCTCACGGATCTTAGAGTTTTGTAATGTAGTAAATAGAATAAATGGAACGGGGTTGGGGCAAGGGTGGAGGAATCACTTGAAGCATAGCCCGCACAGCATGACGCCATCCTTAATGTCGCCACTGATTCGAACAAAAAAAAATGTCTAGCTTTCATATTTCCGCTAGAGAGAACAAAATATAAGCTTTAAGATTGACACCATCTGCGATGAGCACAAACCTTTTTTCCTTTCACTGAACGTACTATAAATACATTATAAAGTAGCACAGATTGCCAATCCGATATCTTCATTCAAATGGGAACGCTAAATCACATCTTGTGGGCTATTCGCCTATATCGAGTTTTTTTTTCTGATATTTTGATTGAGCCGATAACCCCAGGGAGCTGCAAGTGAAATTTGACATTGTGATAATTCTCTCTCTCTTTCTATAGGCTACTCATTGAATTCATTCATTAACGAAAGCAGTGGGTCTCACAAAAACTAGTTGACGGTAGTCCAAAAAAAGGGGATGAAATAGAAACCGGTAATGACTCCTCAATATACGCATGTAGGGGGATTCCGTTAATTATAACATTAATATAAATTGGAAGAGATGTTGGTTATTTAAGATAAACCTACATCTAGGTAAAGTGCAGTAGCATAACTAGAGTAGGCGGAAAGGGGCTGTGACACTTAGCTGTTTTCTTATAGCACCTGCCGTGTATTTTTTTTCTTAAATAGTTTCGGAAATACGGAAGTTTTCATAGTGTAAGATAACAATATCTTTAAAAGTGATAAAAGGTATTAAAATGTGTCATGAAACTATATACATAGGTCTACACCATTTAAAAAGTTTTGGATTACAAAAACAAAAGAAACGAGAAGGATCTTATAATACATTCCATTGGTATTTAGAATGTAAAGGATGCATTATACATGATCAACATTCTGTTGGTCGAGTTACACAATTCTAAGTAGTCAATAAGATCATTAGTCTTAGACTCTGACAATTGCAAACCCTTTTTTTAATGAGATGACAATATGATATTGATACTGGATTAAAGATGTCAAAAATATTGGATCGAATCTTTTCATTTCGGATGCTTGGATTTTTTATTTTTAGTTAGCCTATACTTTTCATGAGATTTCAAATAATCAATACAAGGCAATCAATAATCGAATCAGGTAAAATATCAATCAATGATTTGTAATTTCAAAAAATATCTGAATTTAAATCAGTTCACCTGTTTTACATTTTATGTCTAAATCCCTACTGTATATTCTGAATTAATAAATGAAAGTAAGTAAATTATCCTTCGAACCAAACTGATTATAGGGCAGGAGAAGCAACGTCCACCAATTTCTGTGGCAACGGCATACTAAGGGATGTGAGGCCAGCCCAATGCCCAGCCGCCTTTACTTTACCCCAACGAATGTCAGGTACCCAACAGAGCTGGGTAGGCTCAGGGACACCCCCAAGTCCAGGGAAAAATTCCTAGCCTCCACCAGGATTCGAACCCAGACCCTTCGGGTCGCTCGGCCACCATATTAATAAATGAGGTTGGCGTTAATCATACCAAAATAGTTATTGAAACTTTCTTAGAGCAGATGCCAATATTCTGAAACATAGACAAGCCAGAGTAAACAAACAATTAAGTAGGTAGCCTTTATAGAATCTGAACCAGCGACCGTAAAGTTAAGTTATCCAAGGACCCAGCTGACACACTACGTCGTATCGACGGGGGAAAGACGTGGAAACCACGAAAACACGTAGAAACTACGTTTTTTTCTCCGTCGATAAGACATGGTGTGCCTGCTGCGGATGCATCGCTGTTTGAAGAGGAAATGTGTGTGTGAAAGGGTTCAAGAAATCATACGGGACTTGAGTTGTGTTGTTCAATGAATGTAACATCCAGGATGTAGACAAAAATTGATCGCTAATTATGCCATTTAAAATTGTTCACGATGAATATGTTGACTAGGAACTAACTAATGATTTATGTTTATATATATATTTGTTTATTTATTTATTTATATTCAGAGATCAGTTGTGTACTTATAATTAATTTATTACAGTTGTAATAAGTTCATTACTGTATTAGTATCGTAAAGACAAATATTTGAGTTAATTAATAGGAATAATTACTTTAACCGAATGAATGATTATCATCTTTACTATTTAAAAAAAAATTAATGTGGTGTTTAGGCTTGTAGAACTGTATTACACTAACAAAACACAAATAAATGAATGTTTTCAAACAATTTCTGTTTATTCTGACCAGTAAAGTTTGCTCTAGCCCGTGGGCGGAAGTTGAAACTTAATCCGCACGACCTTTGCGCAATAAGCGATCGATCCATATATTCTACATCATTGTGTGTGACACCAATCACTCATCTATATATTATTTATCTCTTAAATGCCAAGCTAAGCAGAATAAATATATGGAATGAAATAGCATTTTTAAAAGCCATGTTTCGGTACATAGACGACAAAAAAAACTTAATGCCACAAATGGATTGTTAATGTGTAAAAGTGATTTACAACTTGCGAAATAAAAATGTATTTTAAAACACACCGAGACGTCACTTAACTATACAACTAAAACATTTTAGCGAAATCTATAAGCAAAAATCTATACAACTCAATCAGAGTGTATTGGAGTGTTACAAGCTTAATGTTGTCATCCTGATAATGAATATAACACTCTGCCAATGGATACATTTTAGCACCTCTTACTGTTAGCACTATTGAATAATTATAGCACTACCCGGTACTTACTTTATACATTTTCTCATTTTAGCACATCGTACGTTATATAGTATATACTTTTAGCACTCTACATGGTTAAACATTGAATATTTGTGTATGATTTTAGCATTAAGCTTATAGCAACTTTGTTACATACATTAATACAACCCATAGAGAATCACTTATCAACCTCTTGGATTATTACAAAGAAACGAGATTGGTAAGTAACGTGTGAACAAACGAACAAAGGAACATTTGAACGGAAGGAAGAATGCATGAACAGACAAAGGAAGTAAATAAGTAACGTACGAACGAATGAACAAGCTAATGACAAATGAAATGATGAAGGAACGAAGGAATTAACTATAAACAAGGCAAACTAACTACCAAAAATATCTAGCAAACTTTAGTTTGGGTATTTTACTTACCAAGAAGAAACAACTCTAAATAGCTGTGTAGATATATACACAGCATTTCAATATAACCCTATTAGAATTGGTACAGAGGAATAAGAACATTGAATCACACACATACATAACCAACCAAACGAGACTCGAGCGCTGGTAATGTTGAATTATGTATGACTGCTAAAAGTCACTTAAAGTGTATTAATGACAAATACTTTCATAGACCCATACCATATTATGCCTCCACCCAGTTCAAAGCATTAGCCCTATAACCTATTAGATTACCTCCCCGTCACTTCCTTGGGAGTTGTCGCTCCTATATAAAAAAGCGTGTAACAGCTGAATGATTCATTTGTTTCACGCAGCGATTGATACCCGACAACTTCCTGGGTTCAACAGTCACAAACTTGAACCCGCCCACCCCAATAATTGCTTATGTTGTAAATAAAAACAAGTCAGTTTAGTTTTATTGCAGCGGTGCTCAAACTTGGCCCACGTGGGGAGCGGGGAAGAGCTGGGCATTTTTAGCTGAAGTTATTGGTGCGATCTAGTTCTAGTCTTTTCGATTTAAGACTAGTCCTTCCGAGTTAAAACTAGTCCTTTCGAGTTAAGACTAGTCCCTTCGAGCTAAGACTAGTTCCTTCGAGCCGAGACTAGTCCTTTCGAGTTAAGACTATTTATTTCTAGTTAAGACTAGTCCTTCCGAGGTAAAACTAGTCCTTTCGAGTTAAGACTAGTCCCTTCGAGCTAAGACTAGTCCTTTCGGTAGTAAGTGGGATCGTAATTGGGGGCTGAATTTCATATTTTTGTATGCCATGAATCATTCTCTGTCATGGTTCTTATCGACGCAAATACACACATACACATACACACACATATTCGTGCGCAAACTTTTGTTTATATTTCTCATTTTCTTTTTCAGCAACACATGTTTCAGTTAGGACACCGGTTACCAAGCTGTGTAAGGTGTACCCTTGAGAGTAAGCAGTAAAACAAAACGGCTATGCTATGGTGTGTGCAAAGTTGAAATACCATTGGTAATGGTGGACAAGAACAAAAATGATTTTTTTAAAACGTTTACAGATGGATGTGATTATGAGAGAAATGGGGGTGGGGTTATTTAAAAAAAAGCAATGCGATGCTAAATATTATTAAGTGGGGCAATACAATTTACTCCATATAAAGATTACACTGATGAAATGGTAGACGCTGAACGATCAAATGGCGTTGGCTAATGGAACTGGGATACAGAGATAGATCAAATATCATCAAATATGTTTGGCATTTACATTCCAGCTCATGGCAGCATAGAAACGAAACTCTGTAGAAGAATAGCTATGGAAACACTTGGCTTTTAAACAGATTCTACAAGAACTGCACGATTTTCTTTACTGGCGATTAAAACAAAGATGAAAATAGAAATATTAAATGCACTTTCTTGTTATTCCCCGCAGAAACATTGAAAACCAAGAAAAGCTGAATGCTTCCCCAATGGTTTTGAACGAAGATTCCGTCAGTGTTTTATCAGGGTCTTTGAGAATTTTTAGCAGCAAAACAGCGAATCAGAAACAGGACAGAAATAAAACGGCACTAAGTCGAGGTTAAAACAGGATAGTGATGGCAGGGGTCACGTTCTCATTAGGGAAAGGCAAAGGCCGCCGATCATTACTTCTAACATTGAACATCATCTGGAAAACGGAAGAGCGGAAGACCACTATTCACACATATAAGTACTCTTTCTTCCCGAGTGGCATCCTGGCATGGAATGGGTTACCTGAAAACCCCCAGAAAAATCAGTAACTTAACATCATTTAAAACATTAATAAAGATGCAAGACTAGAATCTCAACACCAAACTGTATGGAAAAAAAGACAGACCTGGAAACCACAGTGCAATGCACCATAGCTATAGGCCTTGTTGTTTGAACCCCCTCCATTAATAAATAATGAGAACGAAGAAGAAAAAGAAGGACCAAGGATGAACGTAGGACGCAATAATCTTCTATATAGAAGGAGCATTTGTAATTTATAAGAAGAAGAAGAGTCATGGAAGAAGATATGAAGACCATGAATATCATCTGGTATGGAATTAGTTGGCTCGCACATGATAAAGGAGACATGGGGAGATTTGTTGTTGCTTTAGGCTGCCCAGTTGTCTGTCGTCGGACCAAATTGATCCATAGGGATCGGTGAAGCAGCATTTACCATTTTCCGTGGCCATGGCATACTAGGGGATTGTGTGGCCAGCAAAATGCCCAGCCTCCTTTACTTTACCCCAACTAAAGTCAGGTATCCATCAAAGCTTATGGTAGACTCAGGGACACCCTCCAGACCCGGGAACAAATCTTAGCCTTCACCTGGATTCGAACCCAGTACCTTCGGTACGCCAATGCAGCCCAGTTGGCTTCAATATAATAAAGAGTTACGAGAAAAAGAAAACGTTGGGAATTGTTGACCAGCGAAACATTGTATAACATGCTAATAAAACGCACTTGATTTCTTTATGTCTAAATCTGTACGTCTATTTATTTCTAGTCACCGTCAAGGGCAAGGCAAGGGAAACAAGAAAAGTTGAGATTAACAATAAAAAAAAATAAAGAAAATAAAGAAAAATAAAGAAAAATAAAGAAAAATAAAGAAAAATAAAGAAAAATAAAGAAAAATAAAGAAAAATAAAGAAAAATAAAGAAAAATAAAGAAAAATAAAGAAAAATAAAGAAAAATAAAGAAAAATAAAGAAAAATAAAGAAAAATAAAGAAAATAAAGAAAAATAAAGAAAAATAAAGAAAAATAAAGAAAAATAAAGAAAAATAAAGAAAAATGAAGAAAAATAAAGAAAAATAAAGAAAAATGAAGAAAAATAAAGAAAAATAAAGAAAAATGAAGAAAAATAAAGAAAAATATAGAAAAATGAAGAAAAATAAAGAAAAATATAGAAAAATAAAGACCTGTTTAGCCATTTAGATGGATAGATAAATAGTTACACTGACAGATACCTTATTACAACTATTAAGAGTGTAAGTTTAGTTTAAAGTCTTATTTAGAAATGGATTTATTCATTTATGCTAATACCATAACCTGACCATGAGCTCTATTTCACTAAGATGTTAATTCCAAATATATAGGCTATTTCACTCTTTATGTTTTTTCCGCGATGTTGATTTACATAATAGCCCTCACTATATAATGTCTGTTTTCCCAATATACAAAATCATAAGTTTCCAATATTCATAGTTTCAAACAGAATATTAAGGGGAAAGAAATACTTCCCAGAGTGATGATGTATTGCCAATTTCTCCCATAGTCTCCTTTGGTTATTTTTTCGATGTAATTTATGGATGGGTTTATGGATAAAGTAGAGGAAAGTAATGTTGACTATGTTAACTAGATGAGCCATTCACACCATCATAAAACAAGATTTCACATACTCCCACCCCCCTCACACATATCCAACCATTTCTTCAGTACTATTTTAATTTTGAGAAACTGTCAAAAGAAAACAAAGTATTTTGTTGTTATGAAGTCACTGAGATAGAGAGAGAGTGATACAGAGAGAAGAAATGAGTGAGAGTAGGGATGGAGATAGAAAGAGAGACAGTGCGTTTCTGGTCAAACATGATTATGTTGACCTTTGACCAACCGGATGCAAACTTGCCGTTAAAGAATATGGTGGGTCGGCGGCAGCCCGTGTATGATCAGCTGATGCCACCGTTGTTGACATTCTCCCATGTCACACACAACTGACACAAATCAAAGTTTGGGGAAACTCTTTTCTTGTCAAACAGTGACTCCCCCCCCCCTCACACACCTCTCCCCCTCCCCATCAACCGTCGCCTCACGTGCGATACTTTGATTCCCTTGGCAATAAAAAGTCAATAAAAATTTAATTTGTCCCCAGTGTTTTTATGTAAACTGTCTCCCAGACTTTGGGGGAGGGGGGAGGGGATGTGAGAAAATGAGAAGGCGGACAATCTTGCGGGAAGGGGGGGGGGGGGCAGCGTGAGCCCACTCCTCCTGCAGGTTGCGGAGGAATTTAGAACTGCAAACACTGGCCGAAGATTGAATCAGCAGTTGAAATTAGACCGCCCACTTCAAGTATCCTGCGCTGGTCACTCGTGGTGCGGCATTGTTTAGATATGCATTTACTCGTTTTAGTGACTTGCCATATACACAGACATACATATTATCACCCATATATTATATATTATTTTATACATAATATGCATTAAAATTACACACCCATAAACACAAACAGGAACTCTATTCTAGAATTTGCATCACCTGTATGAGACTCATCAACTGAAGAAAACATTTTTCAAAAAACCTAAGAGTCAGTTCAGAAAAGAGCTGCAAGATTCATTACTAGTGAATTTTACAACTGACAAGAGTTACACCAATAGTTAAATCCCTAAACCTGGAAACACTAGAGGACACTAGGGCAAAGAGCAAACTATTAATAATGTAATAATATGTAAAGTATTAAATTAAAACTTAGAAATACAATAAGACAAGACCCTAGGATCATTCTCCGATCGACCTAAGGATAGAAACACTTTACTTATTCCACATGCAAGAACCAATGCATACAAGGTATCTTTCTTCCCTAATGGCATCCGGGCATGGTATGGGTTGCCCGAACAAACCAGGAAAACCAATAACTTAACATCATTCAAAACACTAGTCAAAACACAAGACTATACTCAAACCACGGAACAACAGCTTAATACGCAATAATCTTCATTATAGAATGAGCGTCTGTAGCATATACGATAAGACATGGGCACATAAAAGTAGGTCCTACACATAAACAGACATATATACACATACATAAGAATATACACAAGCATAAACACTGAAACATAACAAACGTATGCATACAAACGAACACTTAAACTTAAACAAACACACATAAAGAGTCAATTGGAATGGAAAAAAACTAACATATAAATTGAATAAAAAGAAACACATTATCGATACAAAAGACATACACACGTGAAAGGCGACACTCGAAACAAATGTTGTTATTATTGGAAAGCAGTGGGACATCCACAGACCACCGCTGTGAGAAAACCAGCCGGGCAGTAATAAAACACACAGTGTTAAATTAAACATGCAAAGTAAAACACTGGCGTTTTTTTTGTCAGCTGCCAACTATGTCATTTTGAAAATTCAATTACGGTATATTTCATCTATGATATTGTAATGTGAGTCTTGGATAATTAATTATCAAAACTGATATGTATTAAGTTAGCGACAAACAGCATCAGTTAGACTGACACACATATAACAATAAGTCGGTACACAGTGACCGTGTTTTGTGAAGAAATGTGTCGGGATTTAGGGCAGGGTTGTCTTCTCGCAATTATCTAACATGTGTAGACATTATGATTATGTATCTGCTTATTTGTATTTGTAACGGATAGACCACTCAGACGGATTTAAAAAGCTAATCCCTATAATAGGGTTTATGGAAAGTAAAAAATCCGTTTAATGACTGTTGGCTTGTGGGCTGGCGAAGGAGCGTTCATCGATTTCTGTCTTCTCAGCGTTTAAAGGGGATTGTGTGGCCAGCATGTTACTTTCCCGTCAGGCACTCACCAAAGCGGAGGTGACACGATCAAGGCGCGTGATCATGTAGGTTTATTTTTAACCTGAATTCAACCCAGAGTCCATTGAAACGGAAACCCTAAACCCAAACTTAACTTACATGTAAAGGAAGCTTTCATACAGCAGATTATTCTTCGCTTACTCTTGGTTTCTGACTATTTCTGCAGTTTGATAACCATTTTAAATATTATATTTTTGGTTTCCCAGACTAGTTTCAGTAAACCCAGTTAATGCGTTAGACACCTCGGGGGCAAAAAGTAAACCTAAATAAATTATTTTTCCTTGTATGTAAGATAAGAAAAAGTGTTTTTATGACCTTATGAGTATTTCATTAGATTGTTGTGTTGTATTTCCTAAATTACAACTTTGTCACGACCTTGGACTTAAATCGTGACTCTTAGCACACATAGATAGGCTATAGCGTAAGAAGTAGTGTAGAACTAGAACAATAGATTAGCGTAGAGTTAGATTAGGGAGTAGAAGAGTAGCCTGAAGC
This sequence comes from Anisus vortex, assembly GCA_949126835.1. Taxonomy (NCBI): domain Eukaryota; kingdom Metazoa; phylum Mollusca; class Gastropoda; family Planorbidae; genus Anisus; species Anisus vortex. The sequence continues at coordinate 40,944,209 of OX421494.1, read as the reverse complement.
TATTACCTTCTCCCTCTCTCACACAATAGGAACACCCCAACCACCCCCTTCTTCACCTGTTCCTTAACCTTTCACTACACTCCTCTTTTAGTCCCAATTCAGAGTTTGCTAATCAATACGCCCAAACTGGTACTAAAACCGTGAATGAATGAAGTGTATACGTGTGTGAATATTAATGTATATATTTCTATTACATTTCCAACTATTTATTCATGCTGTCTGTATTAATGTGCTTGTATAGTAAATATTCATTCATGTTGTTATTTCAACATGTTGTGTGTAGCCATTACGCTATAAAACTCCCTTGTACACACACCCCACCCACCCCCGCTAAAAAACCCTCCTGACCCCCCCCCCCTTCTCCTACCACCCAAGGGTGGCGACTCGTTAGCTAACCTTTGAGACGGTCAACGTTTTCGCATCTACTTAATATTCCTCGGCCGACCCCCCCCCCCAACTTGAGTGACCACGTCAAACTCTATCAAAGGGAGATAAATTCCCTCCACTCAGCATGACGTATGTATCAATCGTCTTTTATCTAGACTACCCCCACCCACTTCGACCCCCCCCCCCCCGTCTCCCTTGTTCACCCACTTCGACCCCACCCCCCGTCTCCCTTGTTCACCCCGCTGAGTGCAGGCGGCAATAATTACTTCATCTACACCCTACCCGCAGTTTTGACGGTATAATTGCTCACCCACCCCCAACTCCATTTTTGGCTCCAATAAGCCTTTTCCTTTATGTAAATATATGTTCGAAAGGACCAATGGGAATTATATGTATATCTAACTTAATGTGACCACCCAATCAAACTGAGGAGTCTCACGTGACTAATGTCTACGTAAAAGCAGCTCAACTAATCAGTTCGTCCCCAGCTCTCGAGCTAGAACAGCGTCTTGGCTTATCTCCCGATTGCATTTTGGACTTGGAGATATTTAACCACAGTAATCGTAATTTCCTCAGTATAGTTGTGTAGCCTAATGTTGGATTACATAAACAGTACCATGTACTAAGCGTTAGACTTTCCTGTGCATATATCTCAAGTACTATATCGCTCCCCACATGTTAGATATGTATATAGCTGTGTAGCCAGTAATCGCATTTCAGTAGTATAGTTGTGTAGCCTAACTTTGGATTCCATAACACTCGCATATACTAGTGTCAGCATTACTGTATAACTTCACATGTATATCTCATCATTGGATATTCGAAACGTAATAAACACCTGAACAGTAACCAGTGATTTGCTTGATTATCTTAGAACTGTTTGTTTGTATACTCTGTAACGAGCCAAGGAGAGAGATAATCATTGTTCCAGAACGATTGCAGCATCGGCACCTCATACCCCCACGACAACCAGCCACCATTAACCATTAACCCCACGACAACCAGCCACCATTAACCCCACTCAACCACCCCCCCCCCCCGCACCCCTCTCAGTGTCAACATTGTGACGAATTGCTCTCCCGCACGGGACATCGTGACAAACTTAATGCTTTACATTTTTACAACTTTGCTTTTAAACTTATTTTCCAAAGTGTTTCTGAATTCGTATATATCATTATCATTGGCTCCATAGTCTTGGAAGACGATTGGATTTGCGCTCTTGTAATTTGGTAATTTGGCCAGCCTTACAGAATATTATGTATAGAGAGAGAGAGAGAGAGAGAGAAAGAGAGAGAGAGAGAGAGAGAGAGAGAGAGAGGGAGAGAGATCGTTTTGATGCATGGATAGATCTAGATAGATAGATAGATAGATAGATAGATAGATAGATAGATAGATAGATAGATAGATAGATAGATAGATAGATAGATAGATAGATAGATAGATAGATAGATAGATAGATAGATAGATAGATAGATATAGATAAATAAACTAATATATACTATATATATATATATATTAATACTGGTGTTACAGTTGTTATACTAGATTATTCATTTCTCTTGCATCTTAAGTTCTTTTATGAATTTGTTCTGGTTATCCTTATGATCCATAAATTTTATTTGGTTTCTCAGCTGCTCCTTAACTTTAGTATACGTAGTGACGTGACGGTATCATGAAGTTGGTGAAACGAGTGAGGAAAACCATTTTCACACCTCGCTTGGAAATTAGATTAATTCTGTTTTATAACACAACGTTCTAGGACCAAGCTTTTCCCTATTCTAATCTTACAGCCTAGTCCTGAAGTTGATAACGGGCTAGATTTTCTAGTTGTTAACTTTATAGGTATAACAGATGTTCCTTTAATTGTACACTCTGCAAAGTAATTACTTTAATAAAAGTCATTGATCTAATACATTGTTCGGAGAAGTGGGTATATAAATGGTCATAATGAGATTTTACGGTTTAGTAAAGGCAAAAAAAAACAACAACTAAAACGCATAAATATTTGCAATCTGTTTGTCATCAACTAAGACCCAGTGATAAGAGTTAAATATCGTTACCAAAAAAAAAAGTTTGGGGAAATAGCTAATTGAAACATGGCCAGGCCTCTGACCTAATTACTACTTTATAGCTTCTAATAAAGTAGACTGTAAAACAACAATAAAAGATCAACGCACAATGGATGTATCGCCTATAGGTGTGACGTATGAGGTATTTTCCCATTGAGAAGTAAGGCCTTCTATATTTAAGTGGGTCTGAACGCGAATAGTAGTTTCATAGGTTGTGAGTAAATCAATGTATGAAATGAAATTGAACGAAACGCACCGGCTGTGTTCATATAATTAATCTATCATACTAAATGTTGACGAGTCTAGTAAATGATTAAATTATCAGACTTCATGTTGACGAGTCTATTAAAAGATTAAATTATCAGACTTCATGTTGGCGAGTCTAGTAAAAGATAAAATTATCAGACTTCATGTTGGCGAGTCTAGTAAAAGATAAAATTATCAGATTTCATGTTGACGAGTCTATTATAAGATTAAATTATTAGACTTCATGTTGACAAGTCTATTATAAGATCAAACTTTGATAAATATGTATACCTAGATTTGAAATGAATCGATTATAGTTATAACGGAAAAATCACGTTTCGTGGAAAAACCAAGAGGTTTAGGAACTCCCAAATACTCACCAGTTTCTATTTGAAATCATTTTTCTTTTAAATCTAGCCAAATTTTCATGAATAATTTTGTTTGTATGTGTATGTTGCATGCTTGAATCAAATATTGCTTTTGTCTTTCTCTGTCACCATAGTCATTATGTCTATATTATATTCTGACTCGTACACTTACACACATATACAAACACATACACTGGGTTCATGACGCTTAACAAATTATTTAACCAATTTATTCCAAGCTGTCTTTTGCAAACATTTTTATCAATATTATGTGTGTATACAATTATTTGTATGTACATGTAGACATATGCTACTTAGATCTTATCTTATATGTTGCAGACGCTTCTTCTATATAGATTACTTTGGTCTTACGCTGATCCACAGTTAGTTTATAATCTTGTATTTTGATACGGGTTTTTTAATTTTTTTAAGTTGTTAGGTTTTACTGACTGTTAATGTTCTGACGACCATTCCATGCCGAATGTCACTTGTAATTAGTAAATGAAACCAAATTTAAATGCTTAAAAAACAGTTATAAAAACCGAGACATATAATCTGCTATTATAGATAAACCTTTATTGAACACCCAGAAAACATGCAGAATATAAAGCTAGGCTGAGAAAAAGAAGTGTATGTGATACATGTGTCCCTATCCGAGAATAATAAAGATAATTTCCTCACATTTTAGTGTTACGTATATATTAATTACGTAGTTGTTTATAAATGAACATAATTCCTTTTAATATGAATAATATATGAATACATAGGAGGATCTAAACTAGATTAACATCATTATATTCTAAATTATTGATGTCTATGGTTTGAGACTGGAAGCTTAGGTAAAACACTTAATTATCTCAAAATTGCAATTTAGAAGTTCAGCTGTTAGGGGGAAAGGGGGAGGTGGAAAGACAATATATTATGTTGGGAATTTGTGCTGACAAGGACTGTGTGTTAGAATGAATGAAGAGTAAGTTAGTTTACATCAATGTATATTTGTATGTAGTATGTACGTATGTAAGATGAATGCGTGACATAGGCTTTGTCCAGCATTGTATGCTGGAGATTAATTATGCGCAGGGCTTCGATGTAAATTATCGTTCATAGCTATGATACAGTTGGATTTTTATTGTAGTAATCTATATAACTTTTTGCTTTTTATTCTATATAAATATTTGTGTATTAATCTATCCAACTATTTGTGTATTTACCAATCAATCTCATTCAGTATTAATCTATCAAACTATTTGTTTTAATCTATCAAACTAATTACGCATTGACCAATCAAACGCATTCTGTAATTATCTATCAAACTATTTGCTTTAATCTATCAAACTATTTAATTTTGTTGTAAGCTGTCAAACTATTTATTTTAATCTATCAAACTATTTGTTTTAATCTATCAAACTATTTGATTTAATCTATCAAACTATTTGTTTTAATCTATCAAACTATTTGATTTAATCTATTAAACTATTTGTTTTAATCTATCAAACTATTTGTTTAAATCTATCAAACTATTTAATTTTGTTGTAAACTATCAAACTATTTTTTGTTAATCTATCAAACTATTTGTTTTAATCTATTAAGCTATTTGTTTTAATCAATCAAACTATTTTTTTAAATCTATCAAACTATTTGTTTAAATCTATCAAACTATTTGTTTAAATCTATCAAACTATTTGTTTAAATCTATCAAACTATTTGTTTAAATCTATCAAACTATTTGTTTAAATCTATCAAACTATTTGTTTAAATCTATCAAACTATTTGTTTAAATCTATCAAACTATTTGTTTAAATCTATCAAACTATTTGTTTAAATCTATCAAACTATTTGTTTAAATCTATCAAACTATTTGTTTAAATATATCAAACTATTTGTTTAAATCTATCAAACTATTTGTTTAAATCTATCAAACTATTTTTTAAAATCAATCAAACTATTTGTTTTAATCTATCAAACTATTTGTATATTAATTTATCAAACTATTTGTATATTAATTTATCAAACTATTTGTGTAGCCTATTAATCATCAAACTATTTGTGTAGCCTATTAATCTATCGAACTAAACTGTAGGCCTATTAATCCATATTAAAGTATTACCGTAATAATATATCGGCAGTCTTTTTAAATTAATATAACGGACATCAACATACTTTTATATTTATTTATCAATCTAGCTTGCTATTAGATAATACAAAAAAATTTGTTTATAAATTTGATACAAGTTTTATTCTTTACATTATTATTGTAAACAAGTTATGTTTTGTAGAAACCGTACATATTCGAATAATAGACTTGTCTTACCTTGAAAATTGCGTCCACATGTAAAAGAATAAACCAAAATGTCAACAGAACCAATGTGCTGACACATTCACGCTCAGCTCTCTATAAGCTGATACAAAAGAACACAGCTCTCGTGTGTGTGCTTGTTGTCGTTACCTAGCACGTGAAAACACAGGGGGGCACGCGATTGTCTCGCTATCATGGAGCGCGTGAGAAAGCTAAAGCGCCACACCCTCGTCCCATGTCATTTGGCTCGGAAAATGCCCTCCCTCCCTCCTTTTCCCTTCCCCCTCCCTCTCCCCGTCCCAGGTTGAGTGAGTGGCTGAATCGATTTGCAGGGCTACGCAATGATGACGACGTCGCAGCCTTCTTCTCGGCACACTCGCCTCGGCCCTCGCTGAAGCTCACACACAAAATAATACACACTCACATACACACACATGTAGTTTATCTGTCTTCGATTGTCTCTCGAAAGCCAACCTCCTCACCCCAACCCCCTTGTTGTTTTTGTTCACCCCCACCCCTCCACCAAGTAATTTTTACCTGGCTGGATTCTTTATAGTTGGGTTTGTGCCGCCTCTCTTTCGCATTCGAATTACCTGTTTCGGGGCTAAAACATCGATGTTTTTCCACATAGACCTAGGTTGTTGTTTTTGTTTTTTCGATCTTCAAAAGTATATTGTTATAGTTGAATATTTACGTTTTACTTATACTAATATCATTTTGTCATTCTCAATATCTGAACAATTTGAACAATTTCTAACTATAAAACTTTGTTTTCTATTGTATACAACAGTCATTATTATCTTATATAGTAAAGATTGATCAAAGTTCAGCAGTTTACCAAAACGGAGATAACATTTTTTTATAAATGGCACTATTCTATAAGTAGGTACTCAAAACTGGTTTCCGGTCTTAACGAGTTTTAAAGTTTTTGACTCCTATAGTATTCATCGTTGTATGGTTCTCTCCGGTCATCCAAGATAGAAAGATAATTTTTTCACGCCATTGTACAGAAATGAATGTGTAAATTTTCAAATTAGGTCTATATAGTTAGTTATAATTTTTTTTTTTATCAGGCTATCGAGGAAATAATTGAGTTATTGTCAGATTTCCTGAAAATTTACGCTGCTTATTACCACCACCTTTAAGCTGGTCTATTTTTCTGTAAGAATTAAAAAGAAAACTAAATCATATATTATGGCCAGCCTTGCAAAACGCGTTTTATAGACCCTATAAAATTGTATTTTACCATCATAAAATCAAATCTGCCACGACCTTTTCTATTTGTAGGAACGCTAAGCCCTTACTCATTTCAAGCCGTCGAATCGAATCCTATCACTTAAGTATTTAAGTAAAAATTATTCACTATTATAGATAAGTAGTAGGCTATAACATGTATTTCATGTTAAAACGTGCATATAGCTACTATATATGATTATATTTAGTAGTTCATTTTGGTAAAATTGGTTTAGATTTATTTTTTTAAATTGCTTGTTCTCGAGTCTCTCAACACTAATTCTGTTTAAGGATAGGCCTAAGTCTAATTTTTTCTTGCAATAAAATGAACGAAATTTATATTTATTTTAAAGTAGATATGCTAAAGATCTTAAATTACGGTATATTTTTCAGTTTGTGGAAATAATTTGACAATCAAACAGGGTCATATATTAGTTGGCAATGTCAACAATAGAAAATGTGACCCAAGGAAGCCTATCGATGCTATGAATAGTATTATTTATTATGAATTAGCACGAGCTAAGTATCCAATTAGTAGTATTAAACATTTAAAATTAAATTCAAATTGAACCAGGCAATATTTTATTTGCTATGTCTGGAAGTGGTAGTTTTTTTTCAGTAGATATATGTGACTCATCTGTACTCATAATTCCTAAAAAACGTGAATGACTACTAAAGCAAATCTAATGTTGATAGTGAAAGAAATATTTACTCCTTTAAGTCCTTTTGCTAATACCATAAAATGATTATACCTTCCCTTGAAGTATAAATATATTATAGCATAATATGTTCAATTATTCACCGGTACGCCTAAGTCATGTATCGACCTATCCTTATTTTTTAACTTTTTTTTGGACTTTAGACTTTAGACAGCTCTGATGGGTGCTTGACTTTAGTAGGTGTAAAGTAAAGGCGGCCCTGCATTGTACTGGCCACACATCCTCTAGTATACCGTGGCCACTGACACTGGTGAACGCAGCTTCACCGGCCCTATAATCAATTCGGTCTGACGGGTCATCATCACCATTCCCATGACCGTTCTGGTCGTTGGGGGGAGCGAATGGACACTTCGGCAGTCAACTTTCTCCCCTTTTGCTTGTCTTGAGCAGTCGTCAATAGTTGAGTGAATTGCAACCCTGTCCATTACCTTACATTGTCTAACCAGCATCTCCGCTGACGGCCTCTCCTACGCCCACCTCCCACCGTGCCCTGGAGGATTGTTTTTGACAGGCTTTTGTGCCGCAACACATGACCGAACCATGTCAGTTTGAGCCGTTTGATTGTTGCCATAATGTTTTCTTGAGGGCCTGCAATTGATGATATTCTGTCCCACACATACGCATTAGTCCTGTGTTCTACGTAGGAGATTCGAAGTACTTTCTCGTGCATTTAATATGAAAGCCTGCAACTTATTTTCAGTTGCTGATAGCAGCGTTTATGTCTCACATCCATGCAGAATAAAAGTTATAACAAGGGTTCTGTAAAGTCTGAATTTTGTTGGGAGACCAATGTTTTTACTGGTCCAGATTATGTTTAGGCGAGCCATTGCCGCCATCGCAGTCCCAAATCCTTGCTCGAATTTCTGACTCACTGCGTACGTCTGCGGATATGATTGCTCCTAGATATTTGAAATTATTTACTTCTTCCAGTTGTTGTTGGTTCAATATGATGTTTGCACTTCTGGCATCTGTGGTGTTGATCATTATTTTACTCTTTTATGAACTAATTTCCATTCCGTACGCCTTTGCTCTATCTGCAAGCTTGTCTGTGAGCTCTTGTAGCTCTTTGTTGCTCCTAGCCAAAAGGTCGATATCATCAGCAAATCTTAGATTGCATAGGGGTCTATCGCCAATGGAGATTGATGGATGGTAATATATATATATATAGTGTTATATTGAATATAAGTACTTTTTCTTCTCGAGTGGCATTCGGGCATGGAATGGGTTGCCTGAACAAACCAGGAAAACCAGTAATCTGAAGAGTTAGTGCATCAGAATCAAATCGGGGTGGACGGGATTGTGTGTAGAGCTCGAGACAGTGGCGGAGGTAGTCCGGGGAAGAGTCATTCAGGCACTTGTAACAGAGAGAAGCCAGCTTGTAGGAGATCAGGTGGTTAATGGGTAGCCAGTGCAGAGATCGGAGCAGATTAGTAGTATGAGTATATTTCTTCTCTTAAGGACCAGTCGGGCAGCACAGTTCTGTACACGTTGGAGGCCCTGAAGGGAGGAGGCCGAGCGGCCAGCCAAGAGCGAATTGCAATAATCCAAGCGGGGAAAGAAGAGAGAGATGACAAGCTTAACACAAGCTTCCTGGGTAAGATAGCGATGGATGAATATTTATAGAGATTAAAATTTTACTGTTGCTACAGTTTAAACACGAAATATAGCATCAATATAGAATGTTTATGTAGAACCTTTCAATTTGATATATAACACAGGCTTCCATTAATAATTATAAGCCATTTCAAATGATTCTTTACAAATAGGTAAATTTTTGTCTCCCTTGTTAAAAACAGTAAAAAGTGCGAACAATGATTTTCACGATAATATTTTTTTATTTTGTAATTGCAGAAAAAATGGGGTCTCTTCTATACAAACATTTGTATTTGTAAACAAAGTAACTTGGAAATAACTAAGATACTTTTTGAAAGATTTAACGAAAGAATGAAATTGAGAGAGAAAGAAAAAAATAGAAGAGAGAGAGAGAGATAGTGAAAAAGAGACAGAGAGTGAAAGAGAAATAAAAATAAAAAGACAGGAAGAGAAAGAGATAGAGTGAGAGATGGAGAAAGAAAGGAAAATGCCAAAGAATTAGAGAATGGACGAAAGAGAATATGAGAGATATAAAAGAGAAAGAGGGTAAGAGAAAAAGAAAGAAAGCGAGAAAAAGAGAGAGAGAGAGCGCTTGAAGATGGCCAGGGAAATAGGGAGTTTAAAAAATAAAAATAAATTATTCGAATCTGACAGAGACTATTGGCTAATAGAACGATGTTAAAATAATATGGTGAAAGTCGAACCTACATCAACGGCATCAGAAAGTAACAAACCATTTTGCACTTTTCATTTGTACTACATGTTTTGATCAGACAAATGGCTTTAGTGTAAGAGTCGTCCTTGAACTTGCTAGTGTTGAAACTAATCAACAAAAATACCAGGAGTAGTATTGATCCTTGAATCCCAAGGTATACTAGAGATGCTACTGCTTGCAAAGTTAATAGAATCTAAAAATAGAATTGCTACTGCTTGTAAAATTCATAGAATACAGGTAATCTAGAATTGTAAAATATTTTTTACACCTATTGATAAACGTTTCTTAATGTGTTGATCATGGTATTAATTATATTTATAGTAGAAATATATATTTTTATTTTAACATGTTTTTTTTTTAAATAGAAACACAAAGTTTTTTTGTTGTATTGTTTTATATATTTACCAGCTTGGAAAAACATTATCATCAAACCTTTGACGGTTGTGGTCGTTGGGGGGAGCTAATGGAAACCTCAGCAGTAAACTTTCTCCACTTTTGTCTATCTTGATCGGCTGTTAATAGTTCAGTCAGTTGCAGCTTTGTCCAATCTTTTACATTGTCGAACAAGCATTTCCGCTATCGGCCTCTCCGACGTCCACCTTCTACAGTGTCTTGGAGGATAGTGTTTTGACAGGTTATTATGCTGCAACACATGACCGAACCATGTCAGCTTGCGCCGCTTGATTGTTGTCATAATGGTTTCTTGAGGGCCAGCAATTTGATGATATTCTGTCCCAGGCATACTCATTAGTCCTGTGTTCTATGAAGGAGTTTTCTGGTGCATTTTATTACATTCTAATAATAAAAACACTGATTCATTTTTTTTAAAGAAAGAAAAAAATTCCAAATGCAAGAAAAAACTCATATAAGCTCTCTATCTTCCGCACGGCATCCAGCTGGGGAATGGGTTGCCTGAACTAAACCTGGTAAACCAATTATTCAACATAATTTAAAACGCGCATCAAAATTCAAGATTAGATTCAACCCACGTATAAGCCTAGGACGCAATAATCTTCAGTACAGAAGGAGCGTATGTTACATTATAACGTAATAAGAAGATAATATATTGAGGGATGCGTTTGTTTAATTAAGCTTATTAAAAAAAAAAACTTTAAACAGAAAACTAAGTAAGTAAATGTAGAAGGCCTAGTAATTATCTGATTATCTCCCCTAGCACCACTGAATATTTTACTCAAGTATTGATTGCTTAGCCTTGGGGATCAGACAAACAGATCGTTAATAGTTATCAACTTGCTGGAAGAAGAAGATGATCAAAACATATTTGTTACCGTATATATTCATAATAGGAGTTATATTTCTGTTTCATATTGCCCGGACATGGCCAGAACATGTTAATATACAATGTGACTTGTTGAGTATTAAGAATCAAATAGTTTTTTTTAAGTGACTTTAAATCTGCCGTTTTAGGTTTAGAACACAGTCACACATAAACACACACAATAACAACATGTTGCAATGCTCAGATAAACATAATGACAAAAACTCTTTCCTTATCCCTTATGCGGGAACAAATGCATAGAAGGACTTTTTCTTCCCGAGTGGCATTCGGGCATGACATGGGTTGCCTGAACAAACCAGGAAAATCAGTAACTCAACATCATTTAAAACATTAATAAAAATGCAAGACTAGACACGGATGAACGTAGGACGCAATAATCTTCTTTATAGAAGTATGTAATATATAAGATAAAATAAAAGAGGTAATCTGTAAATCCGATTTGGAAATTAATGTTAAAGAGAAAAAAAAACACATTTAGAATCCACACAAAATGTGTTTTCTTACTATCTTTCTATTATATTGATAAATATGTACACTGATAATGCACATAATACGATTGGTCTCTATACTTAGTTTTTTCCCTAAGTTAGTGGATATAATGCTCTTTGATTTAACTTCTTTTCAAATTGGGATTAAATAATATTTTAAACAAGTAGGCCTAATAATTGTGGGCCAAGAGAAGGAGCTCATACAAATACTACTTTTAAACATTATTGCTAAAATAACCGCCCCTTATCAAATCCCTTTTTAAAGGAATTTTTTGTGTTTTTTTTTTAGATACAAATTAGCAAGTTTTACATCAATCAGTCGCCATTAGTTTGATCTTCTAAGTTAAATTCCAGAAATAAAAGCTGACTCGGATTATTTTTCCGTTCGGCATTTCTTAGGTACATCTACATCAAATATTAACCTTTACCTGTTAATTAAAAATAAAGAAAGATTTTCATTAAGCGATATGGGCTTAAAGGAAATTATACAATTAATTCCAATCTCACTAAACTTTGTGGATTAAAATATTGCAATAAGTCATGTTTTCGTCAATTTTTTTATTCATACATTTCTAGCTGCCAGATTTTCGTTGATGTTGTTTTTTTTTATTTCAAGGAACTATTATTTCTTAAATCATTTCTCTATTTTAAATCTTGTTTACCATCGATGCATGAGATTCAAGGAACTGATTTGTTAAAATTATATTTTTTAATTATATTTTTTTTTTGTGTCACTTGCAGGCATCAGATGATTTCTTATAGTAAGAAAACTTCACATACAGGTAAATATAGCTATATACATATAGATATATATACGATACAATTGTTTGTCAGGTAAAACGCCATGTTTTATGTTTGCAGGCTTATCAACAATAATGGCCGAGTTCCTGGCACGATGTTGTATTGAGCACACAATCCCTTTCTAAAATATGCTCAAGTCAAAGAAATCTTTTTTTTTACAGAAAACGTGTTACTATATCCAGCTTTTATCTTGGTTACCATTCTATCAAATCATTTAATCACATTATAATTTGATACATAAAATATAATATACATATAATTTAATACAAATAATTATAATATAATTTAATGCACAAATATACATATCACATATGGACAATCATTCACACTTAGAAACACTTTTTGGTGCAAATAAAATCGTTTCTGACATAACAAATTATGATTTTTTTTATACAATTTGTTTAATACGTGCAAAAATTACATAGATAATTTTAAAAAAATCATCATAAATGCAACCTAAAGTAGGTTTTATTTTTTATAACAACAAAACTATGAAAGATTAGCTTATTAAATATTTGTAAGCGTGAGTGTGTGTGTGTGTGTGTGTTTGTGTTTACATTTACTTTCCTTTTGTTTTTACAAAGAAATTAGTGTGTGCGTCTCTCATAACTGAGACATAACATTGTAATTTAACATTTCCCCAAAGGAATTCCAAAACACTTTTATTTTAAATAATAATAAATGTAGAGTAAATACAAGTATATGAATGTGTATATTATAAATTGTAGACTCTACTGACCCATAGACTATATGTGGAGGTAAAAGTAATTTAAAAATTGGTTAGCTTTAGTAATTATACAATTCAAAGACCAACGCCAGAAATGTTTAATCAACACACACAAACATTCTTCCTAACTAACAATGGTCATCCCACAGCGATGTCCTAACTACATCAACTGGAGGTCGCTCAGTGAAATGTTTTCCCCAAGAGGTGGGTCTGGTCGGAATGTTTATCTCAAATCCCATTGGACAATACCAGGTTAAAGGTTATACTTTTTAGTTAAGGTGACAACTATTGTTTTGAATCATTTAGTAATATCAAAGACAATAATAATGTTACAATAAGATGGACCGATTGGATTGCTCTATTTATAGAGCTGAATAGTTAATACATGCGCGGCCTCCGATTTGTACATAAGTCTTCGAGTCATCAAATAGCAGAAATAGTAAAGCAAGCGGTCCATCTTATAAAAGTCTTTGGTAATATCAGATTATAAATATATTAGATTTTAAGTAAATTGTGTACTTGTGTACAAAAACATCGAAACATTTTTACCAAAGTTCCATTCCTAGTCCTTCGGAATAGCTTTTCCATTTTCGTGTCTCAGTTTTCATTATGACCAAGATTAGTAATGTTAAAACCGTTTTTTTTCCTAAACCTGTTTTTGGTTCTATAAAAACGGTTGAAAACCGGATTTCGCCCCCACCCCCACCCTCCCCACGTAATGAATGTCACGAGTCACAGGCCGGAAAAGCCAAATGTGTGTTTTGTTGGTATATTTGAAAAATAGTTCAAACTTAATTAGTGTTTGCAGGGCATTCAAGAGGTTGATTTGTGATATGATTTTGTACACTTTACCATAAAATTCTTTAGAACTAAAAAAAATCTGGCCTAAATGACTAAAACCGATAATAACTTTCTAATAGTGATAATCAAAGTTCCGATTATCGTTGACCATAATATTAAAAAAGCATATGAAGAGGATGTTAATCCGGCATGCTTTGCACGCATATGCGTACGCAATCCAGAGTATTACCACTGCTCTGGCTTATCTATTGGAAACTTAGTTTACACCAAGCCATCGTTAAAGAAGTTTTATCAAAATTTCCCACACAAATGATCGATTTATTCTACTAGCCATATCGCAACTGTTTTTCTATAAACTTAGACAAATATAATTCATCGTCGAAATGTATATGAGAGAAATGACATTTTTAAAGGAATAGTTACAAACAACACACCATGGACTTAAGACTTGTAAAATAATGTATTGAAAGTTGAAAGGTTTCGCGTAGCACCAATCAAAAGAATCTGTATTTAACAGAGCCGTTAAAAATAAAGCATAGATGCGGTGTCTAGCCGAATTGTTCAGGGTCACAGGGAAAAACGAGTTTGTGTTTCTTTATTTCGTACATCAAAGATTAGCGCACATCTAAAAGATGAGCCGACAAGTAAAAAGATTCATGTTAATTGTAACTGTAACTTAACATTTGGCTTGATGTTGTTTTTATCGCAAGCCATAGTTGGTATTTTAAAAAAAAAGAAACACAATATCTAAGACTAAATAGTGTTAGCAAGGAATTTCAAGAATTGTTTTGTGTGAATCCAACAATATTTTTTTATATATTTTCATCAGAACCATAAAAAAGGGTGTGCTACTTAAAGTAATGATTACCTTCCAACCAACAAACCAAAATCCGGTTTTGAAAATCAAAACTGGTCTTCGGTTTCAAAACCGGAATCCAGTCTTCCGGTTTTCGTTTAACATCCCTAACCAATATATTGCATGGGTGTCTATAACAATCAATAAGGTAACACTAAAATGTACATAGAAAATAATCTTAACATATAAAAATTAGGGTGTTTGGTGTCACGATAACTCGTCTATGACACGATTTGTCTACCATGACAGTTCGTCTACTGGACTATTCGTCTACCGTGACAGTTCGTCTACTGCGACAGTTCGTCTACCAGACAATTACGTAATGACTGACTATCTGTTGTCGTAGACGAAAAGTCTGTAGACGAGTTGTTGTCGAATCAAAATTAAATACTTCGATGGTTTTGACTAATGTGACTTCAACGGTCACTTATCGACGTGCACACATTAACTCTTTAACTTGTCTTCTGATCCAGGAGTGAGTTCTTGTTTTCATTGCTCTGTAAGGTTTGGCTCAAACTGTTCAGCACTTCTAGTGCAGTCCTGGTTAATTGGCTCAGTTCTTCGATTCTGTGAACAGG